>LTAE01006063.1:0-26582 GCA_001647135.1 Pontederia paniculata | reverse complement strand
GAATACATGTAAGAGGTTGTCTCTTTGCCCTCAGTGCAAAGAAAGGAGAAAGTGTAAGGGAGCCTTCGCCCTTTGAAGAAGGAGATAGTGAACTCCGAAGATCTCGTGGAAGAAGATCGGAGCGGGGACGTAGGCCAAAGAGTTCGGCCGAACCTCGATAACAAACTCTGTGTTTGTTCTTTATGTTTGTTCTTCTCTCTACTCTCCTCTCTCTCTATTTGTGTTTATATACGTATATGCATGCTTCCGCTAAACACAACACATCTAGATTAAGTGAAGAAGAGTAAAAGAATTTAATACACCAATTCACCCCCCCCTCTTGGTGCCATCTAGATCCTACAGAAAATACACAAAACTGAAAAAATAGAAAATACTCAAATGTCATCTATCTCCATCTTCCTTTCTAGCTGCAATCCAGAAGTCAACCCATATGTGGCTCAGCTCTAGATCTCTCCTCGCTGCAAATCCCCGAGTTGCAGGAAAAATGGTGCAAAAAAAAAAGTGGTCGCCTCCTCCCTCTCTGTGGTTGCCAACCTCCTCTAGGTTGTCTCATTTCTTTTATTTTGTACCCTAGGGTTTTCTTTTTAGTTAGTTAGCAGTTGTCCAACCTTCTTTGGAAGGACAAAATAGATGCCAACTACAAGAATCTTCTTAGGAAAGTTTGTTTCAAAGTTTTTTGCCTCTTTTGTTTGTTTTTAGTTTTATCTAGTAGCGTCGGAGTGTGAATCATCTTTGAAGGAGAGCATTTAGGGTGTGAAATTAATTCTCCCTAGATTCCTGTGACTAGACAACCACAAGATCACGAGAATCATGCTAAAAAACCCTTCAGATGCGAAAAATAAAAGATATCAAACATGGAATTGCAATATGTGGAGAAGTCATGAAAAAAGGTAATAATATGCAATATAAAAGATCAAAACTATGGCAAAAGGATAACTTTACATATGAAATTCTAGATCAAATTGCCTGTCATTAGAAACCTTGTTGGGTGATCCAATATGGTCGTATTCGTCCATACAGGCAAACCAAAATTTTATCGGTTAGATTGTATTGCAGACAACTCCATCCAAGATGGTTGTATTAATCAATCTTGGCAGGCCAAAATTTTGTCGAGTCAATTGATGTGACCATATTCATCAATATGGTGAGAGCGAAATCTCATTGGGCAAACTTTATTGTAGATGTTTATACCCAATACAATCGTACCCATCAATATGGGTAAACCAAAATACCATCCGGTAGACTCTATTTTAGATGTCTCGTTCAATATGGTCATATCTCTGAATAAGGGTAGGACGTATTGATTCTTCCAGAATTAAATTTCGCTTGATCTTCTCGATTTGTGTGTCCAATCAAAGAAACTCAATGTGTGTAGATCTTCGAAGAATAATCAAGATAAACATAAAAATTCTTTGGATTTGAGTTCCAAATGTTATGTAAATAGACTCTTTAATACGCTTATCATATACTAGCTCAAAGAAAGTTAATTAGAATTTGGATAACACATCATTTATTTGTTTCAAACTACTATTCATTTGTGATTAGTACATGATCTTATTATTGATTTAGTGTACCGTATACTCTATTGTTGATTTCCATATTAGTTCACATCATGCATAAGTCATCGATATGAACTAAAGATAGCGTGAAAGTTCAACTAAAAAGAATTAAAAGTTAAGAGATTTCAATGTTAAGTCAAGTGCACCATTGTTATTGTTCATTGATAAGGGTTCCACCTAAAGTGAGTGATGCATCCTTCCTTTAAGAAGAGGAAATTTGTCGTGGCCTGATCCACCACTGACCAATGGCACAAGACTGTATTATTTGCATGACATACCCTCTAATAAATGTGAAGAACTCTTCCTAATGAATAAAGTTATTGAAAAAGTCAAAAAATAACTTCCATTGATTTAAATAGTCCTCAAAACAACAATAGTGAATCACATTGAGCTATTGAATTGAACTATCAAATCATATTGAGCTATCAAAACATATTAAGCTATTGAATCATTTGTTCATTTCGAATATGGGCTATTCTATCTTCTACTTATTTTTTCTATCTCAAAAACTTGATGCGAAGCATGCGTTAAGTTAGAAAATGACTTTGGACTTGAAGCATGGATTGAACGTGAAAATAGGGTCAAGTTCAATAAATTCGTCTTCACTTCAAATCTTAAAATTGATAAAACCTAGCACATTCCTCTTGCCACAAGTATACGAAAATCGTCGAGTACTTAAGGTATCAATCCACAGGGAAAATTTTTATTTTATATCACTGCTCCCACTTTTCCTTAATTAGACCCGGATCGGGGCTTGCTATCGAAAATTCAAGGCCAATTGAAAAGGAGTGAGGAATAATGAATTGAAAGTAAAAATAAGTTTTCAAAATTTAAAAGAGAAAATGCGGAAATTAAAAGAGATAAATCTACTTATGGGAGGACACCGGAACCTGAGTTCACCTCTAAATCGAAAAGGAGTGAGGAATAATGAATTAAAAGTAAAAATAAGTTTTTCAAAATTTAAAAGAGAAAATGCAGAAATTAAAAGAGATAAATCTACTTATGTGAGGACACCGAAACCTCGAGTTCACCTCTGAATCCAATCTATCCGCTCTTCAAATTTGAAGTGAATACCTAAAAAGTAGCCAAGACCCTTATTGCCACGGGTCAAGGCAATCCCACTATCGTGGTGACCGCTCTACCCTTCACCTTCCCACTCTTGTGGTGAAGGCTCAGGGCTTGACCAAGCGAAATTTGGCCATAGTTTCCCTTTCTCTGAGAGTTAGCTATTCATCTTGATTCCCGATAAAAGACTTAAGCCTTGATGCCCAAGTTCTAGAGGGGTACCGTCTCTCAGCACACTAACCTCTTTTCCTAGGGGGATATAAGGGCATAGTTAGAGTATTCTATTAAGTCAGAGTAACCCCACTCTAGTGGCGGATATTGAATCAGCAAGCCCCCACTCTTGTGGCAAATGCTTGAGATCTTGATTAAGGGATTAGTTCCCCAAGTCGATAGCAAGACTCTCTCGGGATCAAGGTCGTAACTTGGTTCTCCTCTCTATCCAAGTCCATAAATCAATTCAAGATTCTGTAGCTGCTCGCTCCAAGTTAGACATCGTGGGAAAGGGTCAACTCTCACCTAACCCTTATTCAGAAGGCATGCCCTGGACTAAGATTCCTCCAAACTTCATCACTAGCCTCTCGGCTCATTGTGTAAATGTGACAACACTATAAGGTCCTTAGGACAATGTGCACCTGGGAGAGATCATACGAACTAGCAAGAAATCACAAAAATACATAAATCATCATTCATGAATTAGAACGAGATCAAGTTGGCGATTATCATGAAAACCAAAAGAGTTAAGCATACTAGATTAAAAATAAAGGATTCCCTAGGATCCTGACAATAGAAGTTTAGCTGGACATCCTTGGGTCAATAAACATAAGTTCAAAACATGATGCAACCAATATTGTTTTGCCGGAGACAAGATTAAGCGCAAAAAGAAAAGTAACTATCTTCGGCAGCGTCGTCCTCTCTCCTAATCGATGTTCTGCGTCTCCTTTTAGAGTTTTCAGCCTCCCCCTCCCCCCAAGTCACTCTCAAGGCTGCTAGGTATCTCTGCAAAGAAATCTGAGCTGCTGTGTCAGGTAAGCCCTTGCTCCGCAAAGTTCACCTGAATCTTCAGGCTTGTTGTTAGTCCCAGACCCAACTGTAACAAAATAAGAAATAATTCAAATTTCAAATATTTAAGGCATATAAAATAAGAAAGTTATTTATAATTCCTCTCAAATCAGGCCAAAGTCTTAGAATTCAAATATGAATGTGCTAGATCTTTTAAATACGGAAATGAATATAAATCAAGCAAACATTGTTTCCAAAAATAAAGATCCGAACTAACTTTATAGAGTTTGGGTTTGCCTTTTGGGTATACATTTTTTTGTCATCACATATCAAATTATAGAATCATAAGAAGTTGAAAAGCAACTTCCATTAATTTAAATAATATTTTTAAAGCAACAATATCAAATCTTATTGAGCTATTGGATTATATTGAACTGTAGAATCATATCTATCAGATCATATGGAGTTATCAAATCATATTGAGTATCAAATTACATCTATCAAGATATTGAACAAAAATATTGATACTAATCACGAATATTAAATGTTGTTATATGTTTTTATCGTATTATTGAATGATATGAAGTTATTGTAATCTAATGTTGTCATGAGTGTTCTTTCAAATACTTTATTGTTCTAACATGAAATTAATTTCTATTATTATTTATTAATATGTTTATCACACATCTGAACTTCATAACTCACAAGAGAACTACCTCCCATGCATTTGGTTCATGCAGGTGCAAGTCAATAATATATGACTTTATGGTGTGTGACGATGATGCTCGAGTGACTATGGCTTAGGGACCTTTATAGATATCTTATTTTTTTTATTTTAGTTGTACTAAAAATAAAATATTATCATTCAGTGCATTATAAAACCATTATTGATTATGTCATTTACATTTAAAATAAATATATTTTATTTCATATTAGCGTCCTTCTTTCCGTTGACGAGCAATAATATTTGACTTGGTCATGATTAATATTATATTATTTAATTTAAAATTTTCAGGGCCCACTATATTATCACGTTTGGCTGCAACAAATTACCGGTAATTTTTATTTCTCTGGTAATCTAAATTATCACCTGACTGGTAATGAAGATAGCACCCATGGGAGGTGTCTTTCCAGATTACCAGCAAGATGACATGTATTTTGACAAAATTATCTCTTCAATCAAATTTTAAAAATATTTACATTTTATTACGAAATAATAAGGATATTGAGTCACTAAGACAATGTATCGTGACATTTAGGCAAAAATCTGATAGAGATGATGGCTTATATGTTAACATGCTTTTCGACTCCAAAAATAATATTTTATATGTTAAATAATATTAGGTCTAGATAATTAGGAAAATTAGTATCTAATATTTTTAATTCATCCTAAAATACTATTTGCAAAAATTCAATAAAATTCATAATATATTTTTTTTATTTTAAATATTCTTATATGATTTTAATAACTTTATTTGACTTATTTATATAATGAGACTTTAACTATATATTAGAATATTTAATATGTCACTATTTATTGGTATGCTCGTTTACACGTGTATGGAAACTTCTACCCATAAAATATCGGATCTTAAAATAATTAGTTCAATATAAATCTATAAATTTAATTTATGTTTTTGAGCGCACGACATTACACTAACTATCTAATCTAATAATAAAACAATAATATAAATTTTTTGGATGTGAATCATGTGAGATGACTCTGTCCGCCGCCACGCCACCTCGATCCCGAATTGTCAATCCATCATCATCCCTTTCCTCGTAAGCGCACGCGTGCCACGCACGTCTCTCCCTTTTTACAGCAACCCTCACTCACTTCTTCTTAGTTCTTAGTTCTTACAGCTCCCACTCCACCACATTATTCCCCAACCTCTCTCACTTCAATCTCTCCTCCATGGCCTTCTCCTCCATCCTCTCAAAACCCTTCTCCATCTCCTCCTTCTACCCACAAAACCCTAACCCTCCTCCCTCCCGCCTCCGCTTCATCCCCTTTCGCTCGCCTCCCTCCTCTCCCAAATCCCTCGCCGTCTCTCTCCACCGCCGCGCCTCCGTCGCTCGCGGCGTCCGATGCTCCGCCGCGGAAGGGGACCATCTTACTTCGCGGCCGGAGTACGTCCCCAACCACATTCCCGACCCGAACTACGTCCGGATATTCGACACCACCCTCCGCGACGGCGAACAGTCCCCCGGCGCCACCATGACCAGCGGTGAAAAGCTCGTCGTCGCCAGACACCTCTCTCGCCTCGGTGTCGACATCATCGAGGCAGGGTTCCCTGCCTCCAGCCCCGACGACCTCGACGCCGTCCGCTCCATTGCCATGGAGGTCGGCAACCATCCGCTCGGCGAAGACGGGCACATCCCGGTGATCTGCGGGCTGGCCAGGTGTAATAAGAAGGATATCGATGCGGCGTGGGAGGCCGTCAGGCATGCCAAGAAGCCAAGGGTGCACACATTCATCGCTACCAGCGAGATTCATATGAAGCACAAGCTCAGGAAGACGAGGGAGGAGGTCGTCGCAATAGCGAGGGACATGGTTGCGTATGCCAAGAGTTTGGGTTGCCAGGACATCGAGTTCAGCCCTGAGGACGCTGGAAGGTAGTGTGCACAATGTTCTCGTCCATTCATCGACATAAACTTCACACTTTCTTGTGTCATAGTGGCTCATGACTTTGTCTGCTAAATGGGCATGCACAGGTCTGATCGAGAGTTTCTCTATCATGTGCTTGCGGAGGTAATTAAAGCTGGAGCGACCACTTTAAACATTCCTGATACAGTTGGATACACTCTGCCTTCTGAATTTGGAAAATTGATTGCTGATATAAAAGCCAACACACCCGGCATCGAGAATGTGATAATATCGACCCACTGTCAGAATGATCTTGGACTTGCGACTGCAAACACACTTTCTGTATGTAAATTGCTTTTTAAGAAAAGCACCTTCATGATCTATGGTTCATTTGGTTCTGCCTTGCTTCTTTGACTCACTTATTGGCTATCTAATTCAGGGAGCTTATGCAGGGGCAAGACAGTTAGAGGTCACTATCAACGGCATTGGGGAAAGGGCAGGGAATGCTTCCTTGGAGGAGGTATGCTTCCTCTGATTTCTGCAAAAAATATCACTTTTTCCTGGAGCAATTGCAAATCAATTTTGAGGCCAATCCTATTTTAGACTGTGTGCTGTTTCTAGTTTTTATCTTCCAAGTAATTCTCCTTTTGTTCTCTCAAAAAGTAATTCCTTTTTGTATTTGTAAAGGTCGTCATTGTAGTCTCATGACCTAGTTATGCCTGACAGATACTAGTTGTTCCAATTAAAAGTGACTAGTTGTTCCAACTCAGAGATAGCCGCCTCAGATGTATATTTGGACCAAGAGGAGTATTTTTCTGTCTTTTCTCATTGGTGTACTGTGTGCAGAAAGGCTTATGTACAAAGCAAGGTTAGAGATAAGAAAAAGACCATATAAAACATTTAGCATGAATTGGAAAGTTAGTCAAGTGGATCATAGATGTTGAATGATAAGATCAGCTAACATGTTCACACATAAGGTTGTGTGTTCTGTTACCCAGGAATGTTTAAAATGTTGCTGGAGTTGTTGTTTGTTCTATTTTGGGTATGCCTGCACGGTATTTTCAACTCCGCTTGTTAAGATTTCCAGATTCATGACATACCAAAAATTCATCAGTGTTCCTGCTTTATTTGTACTCCAAAGACATACCCTTTTGTTAAGCCGTGAAAAGCGAAAAGTGAAAAGAAGCCATTTTATGCCATCCAAGATGTATGTTTAGTAATTCTAGTCATCCTTTTACCCGTCAAAAATATGCTTAGTGTTTCTTTGAAATCAAGAAACCAAAAGAAAGCGATTGATTTGCTGAGTGTGGTTAACATAAACAAAATGAAATTTAGTATTATTTTCTTATCTTTTATCTTAAGAATATAGATGAGCGAGACTTTTCAAAAAATAGAGATGAGTGAGAAGAAAGAACAAATAAAATCATATAGAGATCAATGAAGCATAGAAAGGTATTGAGAAGATGTTTTATACTGAGCATTAAATGGATAAGTAGCATATCAGTTCTCTAAGGCACTTGAAACTAGGTTCAAACCTGGAATTCTTATTCAACCATTTGTAAAACTGAATCCCTGCATAGGTTTGAATGCCCATTAAAGAGTTCAAGAAAACAAAAAAAAAATCAATACATAGACTGTCAACAAAAAAGTGTAGTACTATGTCCTATCAGATGTAGAAATAATAATACCTAAGCAAGACCTAAGCATGTACTTCATTACATTGTGATTCTAATAAATGAACATTAGGATGTTACAGTAATTGACACATGAAATATCTGAACTCTTAATCGCAGCTAGTGCCCAGTTGAGCTCTCTGTCATGCAATCTTTTTAATGATATCCCAAAATCCCCGAAAGGATTTTTTAATACGTAGCTTCAAGTAAAATCCTCTATTACCAGCAACTGATAAGTCCACTCCTGAGAGTCCAGGTAGTTGCAAATTTCTTATTTCTTTTATATAATATAAGAGTATATTGAGAAATTTCCGGAGTTTCTCACTGAAAAAAGAAGTGTTTCTCCTTGTCTATTTGTCAGTTGGTTTATTGGTAAAATACTATATTATATTTGTTTTCACCAAAGAAAATCCTGATGGTTTTTTTGGTACAGAAGCTCTGAAGAAAGTAGTAAAGTATTTTTTTTTAGTGTTTGTGTTAGCATTCCAATTTCGTTTTCCAGTTATGAGTAGTGCATGAGAGTCGATGGTGCATCAGAGCTTTTTCATATATACTGTTTTTAGTAGAATGAGTAGTCATACTATTTAAGTTTGTGTTGTGCATAGCTTAGCTTCAGTCAACATGCGGTAAAAACTGCCTTTTCACTTCACCATTACTAGATTTGGGTTTAAATCAATTTAAGTTTTTTGTGATTGTGATATTAAAAGTTGTTCTTCCCAAGCTTGTTGAACTCTGGAGTTTAGGTAGAATTGTTTTTTAGCTCATAGAATCATATCATAACATCAGAGAGTTAATGTACCAAATAAATATAGTTATAAAATAACTAATATACTATTAACAACAAAAAGTATAAGCTAGCACTGGTTCAACTCATTTACTATTTTTATGAACTTCATTCTTAAATACTAACTAAATAGTTCAATTTTTAAAATAATTTTATTATATATATAGATTCGTATAGATTCCTCTAACCAGAATTGTAGAATTTCTGTTCCTATTAGATTCTATGCCGATTTAATCCGTTTTGTTGACCTAAACTCGTAAACTCATAAGAGAAGAGTTGACTTGAGAGTTCAACAAGCTTGGTTCTTCCCGAAGCATATCTTCATTTTTCATGAAGTAGAAATGGAAAAGTTGTGTTCTTTTCCTCTTTATCTCCTTGCCTAAGACTTTTGTTTTATGTATCTTAGGTGGTTATAGCCATGAAATGC
Source organism: Pontederia paniculata (assembly GCA_001647135.1). Taxonomy (NCBI): domain Eukaryota; kingdom Viridiplantae; phylum Streptophyta; class Magnoliopsida; order Commelinales; family Pontederiaceae; genus Pontederia; species Pontederia paniculata. The sequence continues at coordinate 17,488 of LTAE01006063.1, read as the reverse complement.
AGACAGGAACTCATGGGAGGACTGTATACTGGAATTAATACAAAACATATTGTCTTAGCGAGCAAAATGGTTTGCTTCGTCTTTTTCACTTGGAGTTTGGAACTCTCAGAAGTGTGTATTCCTTCGTGTAAATTCCTTAAATTGCATTTTGTTTTTGCAGGTAGCAGAATATACTGGATTGCATGTCCAACCGCACAAAGCAATTGTTGGTGCTAATGCTTTTGCTCATGAAAGTGGTATTCATCAGGTATAATATGTCAAGCATTTTTTTCTCATTCAAGAAAGGTACCATCTGTAATCTAAAGAAATAATTCTCCTATTTAAACTAGAGACTGTTTTTTTGGGGAAAAATCTTTGAGGAAAACAACTACCTATTCTTTGTTGTTTGGTAACAAAATAGATCTTAGTCGATGGAAAAACTTCTATAGAATATTGGGAGAAAAAAATTCCCCATGACATTTCAATTAAATAACTAATGTTTTCTCAACTTTTTTCATACACAATTTAATATAAGAAAACCAAGTATTTCATGGAAAAATATTTTCCTCAAATTTCAAATTTCCATAACTTATTTTCAGCATTTCAAACAAAACCTAAAAGCATGGTTTTAAGTGCTTTTGACATATGTCGTGTGATAACCAGTTGGCAGGGTTGTGCTTGTTCTAGCACATTCCATCAACATACTGGTAGGCGATGTCAGTAAAGAGAAAGAGGATATATATATATATATATATATATTTATATTTATATGTATATATATTTATTTATTTGAGGGAAGAAAGGATGAGAGAAAGAGGATATAGAAATATGATTTTTCTTGCTGTCCATAAGAGTTTTTTGTGTTGCTGGCTCATTGTTGGACAATTGGGTTGTGGAAATGCTTTAGCTTTTGGTATTCCTTTTTTTATTTTCTTCAGTTCGTTGTTCCTTCTCTTTATCGTTTTTTAGTACTATAGTTATTTTCTATGAGTGAAGGGGACTAGGGAGTGTGACATTTTTTATGGGGTAAAGAAAATGGTTTCAGTTTGTTCTCTCTTCAAATTCTATCTCTCCAAGTTTTTTCTTTTGCCAAAAAGGAACAAAAAAAAGTTACGAGCAGATCTAGTACTCGGCCTCACACTACCTTTTTAATGCATCACATCTGGTCTAGGCCATATTCTCATACTATACCTAGTATTCCTCCTGTTACTTGCTCATGCGGGACTCACTTAAGCCGTGCCATCTACCCCCTTCCCTCTTTTTGAGAACTCAATATCCTCGTTGAGTGGTTGAACCCTACAATGACACGAGAGTCCTCAAGGAACGACTCTGATATCATATGCAACCTTCCATGGGCAGATGCGATATTAACCACTATTGTTTTGGCCCGCACGAGTTTGTCAAAACACGCTAGACTTAGTTAAGGTCATGTTTCCAAATATCCAACATCCCTTCCATGACTTACCTATGTGGGACTAGCCCAAGGTGTGTCTTCTACACCCTTCCTCCTTTGGACAACTCAACATTTTTGTTGAGTGATGAAACCTCACCATGATATTGAGTCCTTAAGGGGAATAGGCCGTTGTGCCACTCTAGTACCATTGTGATGCATATGACAAAACTGTGTGGGTAAAGACCCAAAGTAGACAATTTCGTGTGTGGCTAGTGATATTACATATGGTGTAAAAGCTGCTCCATGTGGACCTCTATGCCATGGTGGTGTTTGACCACTCAATGAGGATGTTAAGTTCCTATAAGTGGGGAACGATGTAGAATGCACGCCTTGAGTTAGTCCCACATGTGCAAGTCACGGGGGAGATCCTGGGTATATATGGGAACATGATCTTAATTAAGCATGATGCATTAGTGTGGGCCAAGACCCAAAGAGGAGGCATTGGACTTGGACAAACATAATGAAGACTCAGCATTGAGGAACCCCTCCCTCAATGACATGATGATGGAGATGTCACAAGCGAGACCTCGACTAGGCAGTTGCACAGAACAAGGGTGGAGATAAAGGCAGTAGTCGATGAGTAGTGTACAAATGATCAAAGCAGATGGGAGGTTTTCTTCTTTGATGCTAAGAGGTGCGGCTTTATTGGTCAGTTCTCCTTTTCGCAATTCTTCATTGATGATGTTAACAAGTGGCAAGCACTTTGTCGGTGCCAATTTCCCCCACAACATCATTGACGATGTTAACAAGTGGCAAGCACTTTGTCGTTGTCAATTTCCCCCACAACAGAGGCATCTCTTGGGAAGGTGCATGTCTGCATTCTTGTAAACTGCATCTAATCTTAATAGATTTGGATGGTTACATCATCCTTGCTTTTTCTAAAAAATAAAAAAATAAGAAAAGTGCACAACCCGTATGAGGTGAATAAAATGTTTCATATTGCTTTAGAAAGAGGNGGAGGAGTGAGGAGAGGGGAGAGGCCAATGGTAGGACATTAGGCTGATGCCAAACGACGTGGAGAGGGAGCTGAGGTGTTCTCATGACCTTTCGAGGCGCACTACCGGTTCGGGCAATGGGGTCCGTATGTTAGGTGGGGACTGGGGGTCTATCGGTCTCTGTTTCTGTCGAGTTTCGAGAAGATATTAGCACTGCATGAAAAGTAGGTAGAGGAAGGAGAAGAGATGGCAGATGTTGGGGAGTCTTCGCAGCTAAGTAGGCTGCTGGTGGTGAAGCACATTAGGGCTCCAGGAAAAAAACTAATACCAATACATTGACCTATAAATGATTAGGGACTCTAGGTTGTCCTTTGGAAGGTAAAGTTCTATAAGTCACAGTGACTACTAGAATCTTTTGCTTTTCATTTCTATCAAACCATTGTGGGGTTGTGTTTCTTTCGACCTCTAATTATTTGATATATTTCATCAAATATATGTGATTTTTGCCCTATCTCTATTCAGCCTTTGCATTATGATCACATAATTATTTCATGTTGGTGATAAGCATGTGTAAGCTATCTTGGAGGTTCTTTTTGTCTTGTTTGTGCGAGCTGAACATTTTGATATGTAACTTTATCTATTACTATGTCTTTCCACCACAGTATCTAAATTCTCATTCAACTACGTTGATCATACATTGTTTTTTTTCTAGTTGTCATATGTCCCCTTTTGCCTTAGATCTCAATAGGCCATTATTAGACTTCTTGACCCACTTGATTGTTTACTCTTTGAAACTTCATTTTCTCCTATGTCGTCAGCGAGTGAAACACTTGTATCACAATGACCTCATTTCGATCCATTGAGGTGCTTCAATACCAACCTTTCGGTTTCGTTGTTGAGTTTCTTCTTCATTTTACTCGTGTATTCATTCTTCTAGATAAGTTTTTTCCTTGTGCATGTAGATTTTCTAGTCTTTATGTGGTTCAGCTGTTAAGCCTCTAATATTCGCTATTATGAATGGCTTTTCCTCTTCAACATATTTGTTATTTTTTGACTGTTCAACTTGTATCTTCTCCTTTTATCTCATGTTTACTTTTTGTGTTGATCTATGGAAAATGTTAACTCCCATGTGATGCATGTGTGAAATATGTTTTTGTTAAAGAGTACCCACCTTCACTTTTACAAGATATGAAAACATGTCTTACAGACAAGTTTTCCTGGACGTGAACTTTGAAGAGCTAGGGTCAGGCGAACAAATTCTATCTACAAATTTTAGAAAGAAATATCCTAAAAACACAACTTCGGCTGCAAGTATATAATCTTCATTGTAGTATATTGGGGTTGAATCCATAGAGAAACTAAATGTGTGACTAGTACTAAAGTAGTTAAAGAAAATCAAACCGATTGAAAAATAAAGATGTTTTCTATTACTAATGCATGTCCAAATCAAAGAATCAAATATTTTTGTGGTTTTCAGTTTAATGAGACACAATCAAACAAAATCAAAATAAAGAAAAGCTAGATGGTACAATGCCGGAGTATTGAGGTTCATCATCAAGCTAAATTTCTGTTATCTTTTCATTAAATATGAGGAATGCACGGTAAAGTTTGAAGTATAGATGATTATTGGTTCTTGCACAACCAACTATATGAAGAGCCCGCCTACCTTCGTGTTTGAACTCGCCAAATAGCTTGTTAAATCAACTCCAAACCCTAGAACATAATGGCTACTCTCGTTGCTCATAATATTCTAATCTATTCTCCTAAAACCTATGAACTAGAGACTTCTCAACCCTTAGCAGCATACTAAAAAGAGAGACAGCTTCTTATCCCAACTCTCAAATGGAGGGTTCTCTTCCAACCGATTCACTAGATTTTGCTATCCTCCTGGAATCACAGCAAGTTGAACAAAGATGCCACTTTCTCAAGTGTACACTTTTAAGATATTCAGCTAGTAAGATGTCCAGCATTTGCTTGTACATGACTCTTTCTTATATATATATATATATATACATGGATGACAACCGCATCACCGGAGGTCATCCTTCTTCTCCTCAAAAAAAGCTAGTAAGATGTCCAAAAGCTTCTTACAATCCAACAGAGGAAGGAAGCCTCTTGACTAACTTCCCCCAACTAGATGTTTCCTTTCTAACAAATTTCCTTAAATGCCCGCAATCCTCTCATAATCACAACAACTTTGGTTTAAAATACTCCCTTCTCAGGAAAGTATTCAAGGAAAATTGCAAGTAGGAATAACCACACTCACTCGAACATCATCAAAATCAATCCGTAACAACAAACCATAAAGCATTGCACATAACATACAAATAAAGGAGCATAAATGGTTGATTTATTCATAATAAAACCATTGAAATGCGAACATAGCAAATATTGCTTCTAGCTACAACCAACTCCAGATCTAAAGTCTAGCCACTAAGTTCCATAAGAACTAACGTCGAAATCCACACATTAATGTCCATCTTAAGCATCAAACACAAATTACAGAACACAGATAATAAAAATAGAAATAAAATACATTAGTAAAACTCGGAGATGAAGTTATAGCAGCCTCTCAGCCCCTTTCCTCCTCCTCCATCGTGTGCCTTCCAAGTTGGTCTCCCAAAAGTGTCTGCCCCCAAAATGGCAGCTCCCCGAAAGCTAAGGGTTTGCTCCTCTTTTATACTTCTTATTAGTCCTTGACACGTGTCCATTCTCCCTGCAAAGGAAGCTTCCTTTCAAGGGAATCTTTTGGTAGAAAAAGCAAAACAACTGTCACCTTTCGCCTTGGGTTTAGTCTGTTTGTGGGATGTTTATCGGATGTGAATCTGTAAAAGGTTTAGGTGTGAATTTCCTCTCATAGCTACAGCTAGCTGAAAACACCTGGGTGTGAAACTGCGGAGATGAACTTTTTCTCCATTTTCTTGAAAAGAACAAAAAACACAGTATCACACCAGTCTAAAAGTCTTCTTTGCATAAAATAAGAAATAAAATAATGAAGATCAATAAACTTGTGCCAATAATGCATGAATGATAAGATTTATGCTTCAGAAAGATATACAATTAGACTCAAATGCACTATTTGACACATACAAATACATGTATAATTCTTTGTCATCACCATGTTATCTCCATCACCTTCATACTTTGACACAAAAAGATATGTGCATGTAATGGTGGTTGACTTTTTTTTTGAAGGGCTACTACTTGTTAACTTGTGTCTTCTTTTTGACTTCAAATAATGCTTTAATGACAATGTTGCAGGATGGAATGCTTAAACACAAGGGTACTTATGAAATAATTTCTCCTGAAGACATAGGATTAACTCGTTCAAATGAATCTGGTATTGTGTTGGGGAAGCTCAGGTATAAAGAAAGCATTTTTAAGGAAACTTGATGTTGCAATTCTTGATATCTTGTGGACCTTAATGTTTGAAATTATTACATTAAAATGAAGGATAATATGAAGCACAAGATGATGAAAACGTGAACTCACAGCCATTTATGCGTTGGAGAGACCGTTTCTTATTTTGTGCCGAAGCTATTTATAAATCACAGGCCGAAACTGGTGAAATCAAAGGGCATTACTTGAATGCTACTGCGGGTACATGTGAAGANTGGAGAGACCGTTTCTTATTTTGTGCCGAAGCTATTTATAAATCACAGGCCGAAACTGGTGAAATCAAAGGGCATTACTTGAATGCTACTGCGGGTACATGTGAAGAAATGATTAAAAGGGCCCAATTTGCTAGAGAATTAGGAGTTCCCATCGTAATGCACGACTACTTAACTGGGGGATTCACTGCAAATACTAGTTTGGCTCATTATTGCCGTGACAACGGCCTACTTCTTCACATCCACCGCGCAATGCATGCAGTTATTGATAGACAGAAAAACCATGGTATGCATTTCCGTGTACGTAATGCTTTACCACCCCATGCCTTTCCAAATGGAAAGATAAATGAAAAACCCTTTTGCATACTTGAAATACTGAGACATCTTCCTTGTACGTGGAAGATGTGTTTTACTGTTTTACAACATGTAAGTTGATGAATCTCATAATGCGAGTCACTGTGAGTCAATCATATTATTTCAGTATCCTTTCAAAAGAAAATATACTCTTTCAGTACAGAAACAGTATGATATAAGAATTTCTTGGTTATGTCATGTCCTTATTTCAAACAAATTAGAGGGTCCTGTATCCAGCTCATGCATTGGCTTTCCTCCTATTACTAAATATCAGATAGATACAAGACTTGTTTTTTCCCATATCATCATGGGTTTATGTCCTTTTGTTTACACCGCTCCCTTCATACTCATAATATCAAAGGGATTTCAACCTCACTACCCGCCTTTTTTCTTCGGCAAAAACAAAAGAAAATGATGACATGTCGTGCTCTCTTATCTTCTCTGATGGTTTATTTGGTTATTTTCTTCTCTAGGAGAATTTTCTTTTCTGTGATATTCTTCTTGACCAAATGTCCTTTCCTGGCATTGGTTGGGGTTAAACTATTTTCTTCTCCTTTTGTACTTGTTTTGTTTGTTTACTTCTTGTGTTGATTCCCACAGCATGGGGTCAGTCAGTCCCTTAGCAATATCAAGAGGAGCGCCCTTTTTTTTTTCAAAAGGGTTTTTTTGTAGCCTTAACCATGGTGTGTAACAGGAAAGCCCGAAGGCTGTTCCCGTCCCTGTCAGGGGAGATGCCAACCGTCTCTCCTTTTCTACGAACACTTATGTTAGTCTTCTAAGCATTAACATTCCCCACTAAAGATGTTGGCCATGCTGGCACATGAGGAATATGGAATCTTGCAGACTAGTGGTTGAGTGATATATATTTCTTCTTTCTCTCCCTAAAATAATTTAATAATCTTGTTTATATATTTCAGTTTAGTTTTAATTATTCAATTAAGCTGTTAAGCAACATTAACAGGTCTTGTAGTTGCATAAACAAGGACATTAGCGGAATCCCTTAGAAAAAACTATGTTCGTTTTCAAGAAAAAAGAGTTAGCATTTCTTTGGGAAATGATGTTGAGGCATACTTATATCTTATTCTCGTTTACTGTTAATATCAGAAAATGTTCTTTTGCCTATGCTGCATTTCCGAATACCAAATTTTAAAATAGAAGAGAAAAAAAAAAGATGCTTGCTGCTCCTAATGTGTAGTTGCATCTCTTCCTTTACTTTTAAGTGAAATCTTTGTTTTCACTTTAACTTGTCTTTAGTAGGTGTGAACTTTTTATTTCTGTAACCTAGATCTCAGTTTTCCGGTTACATCTTTCCTGAAAAGTAAGTTTGAAGGAAGGTCCTTCACAGGACCTTTTTAAACTTGTGGCCTATCATATCTTGACATAATTGGAACTTATAATAAATGTTGAAACATGCATTAGGAGCAAGATAGTGTGGAAGTTGTAGACCATGTTCTTTTTTGATACTGCACAGAACAAGCACACATCTTTTCCCTACCTTTGGTGAGGACACCACCCTCTTATTCTTCAAGTATATCATCTCACTAGAGATATGTCGATGGGTGGGCCTGGCAGATTTGGACCATGCTCACTAGAGTTTTTTTGGAGCTCTGACGGGCCATTGGACTTGTAAACCCCGCTCGTAATGTCCCCCTGGGTACACGTATTATGGTTTTTTAGGTTATATGACTTCAGCTCAGCGCAATAAGACCATTTTTAGAAAAGAATTGTGTTGTATAGGGAACATTGGACATCATATTCACTTTTTGGCTAGAGGGGGGAGTTTTTGTGACTTATTTGTCCCCCACCTTTATACTTTTGCCTTTCCTCACACACATACCTTTTTGGATTCATATGTTGTATATACAAATAGATGGCTGGCCTTTCCTAGTTATCCTTTTTACTCTTAAAAATAAACTTTTTCCCTATTCCGTTTTATCGGTAAGTTTAGTGAGCATTAAGAAATCACTAGTTGCCATTGTCCATGGACTCAATATTATCTCAGTCTTGTTCATGGACTCTTGTTTATGCTTCATGTTTCTATGACATCTGTCTTCCCTCTAACTTCTGTCTGTCGACAAATGTTCAAACATGATTTATGATTACTTCAATGGATAGCTGATTATTTCTTATGCCATTTCAGTGGACGTCATGCTCTGAAATCAAGACTGATGGAGGTACTGCTGGTTCTGATTTTTTTCCCTAACTAGATTTTATTCGCAGTGCTTGCAAGAGATTGATAGTTAATTGTTGCTTTTGTCTCAGTTTGGATATGAAATCGATGGCAAGGAACTTGATGATGTTTTCAAGCGCTTCAAAGAAGTTGCAGAGAAAAAAAAGGTGACAATATGTTTTAACACTACTTTTAGGCTAAGAAAAGGTTTAGCTCTTGGTGTGTCAAAATCTTATCCCACTCATTTGTAGTATATACCTGGAAGTCTGAGTTATGCATCAATGAAAAGAAAACATTAACTTTCATTGCAACCTAAACACTCATTTCCTCCTAATGTTGATTTCATTCTGAAATTAGTTTCTGCACATTTGAAGTTTAATTACACATCATGTATTATTCAAAGTCTTCCATGAAGATATTTTTGCTTGATTATAGCTTGGATTACTTGTTCTTATAGGTAGCATTTGGCATCCATAATTTGTGTTCTTGTTAATTCCGAGAACTAGTTGATTATATATTTAAATTCTTGTTTGGCATTTGGTTGAAAAGTTGTAATAATAGAGAACTAAAAAGTCAATTAAGCCTTTAAATTCCAATTGTTGTTTGAAGAAATATGAAAACTAAAAAGGTAAAGTAAATTTCCTAAGGAGATAAAATGTTGAATTGAACTAAAGATATGATATTAGAGTTTTATTACAAAATATATTAACATAATATTATTTAATAATTTCCTCAAAATACCAAGTTAATCTTATTTATAAAATTTTATGTACCATAATTACACTTATATTAATACAAAAATACTGTATCTGCAATAGATAAAAATTACAATTATTGTAATAAAGAAACAAATACTGTTACTTGCAATAGTGATAATAATATAAATTTACTTCAATATATTGTTAATATTGTATTTATTTTAATTAATAGTTTTGAGCTATATTATATTTGACTTTATTATGTGGTGTAATATATAATGTATGTATATATGTATACATTTTTTTTTGAGAAGGTAAATGATGTATACCTTGTGTAGACATCCAATTTATTGATTTGAACTTTGGTTATATTACATGTATTCGTATAACAAGAAAAATCTCCGCCTCACCCATTCTCCCATCATTTGTCTCACTAGTGCTATTACATTTTCAGCGTAAGACCTTGCCTCTCAAAAGATACACTCATTATGTTGGGTCCTAACAGGAACTAGGGTCAGTCCTGGCCTAGTTTCTGTAGCCAAATCTTGCCATAGGATATGTTGAGTAACTTTGAAGTAAAGCCTCTTATTTTTTCTTTTTCATATATTGCATACATTATGTTTTGAAAGAACATATTACATGCATTGTGAGCAACAAATATTTTGTATCTGAGAGAGGACTGGGAGGGATCAAGATTTATAACACACACACACACGGGAATAAGGGGGTGGTGCAGAGGAAAAAGATTACAAAGGAAGATCGAAAGAAGATTGAGAATGGAAGAGAAAAGGAAGTCGGATTCTCACCCATATTCGTAAAAGAAAAACAAAGGGAAATAGAATGCTTAATTTTGTTCTATATTATTTCTTTTTCTTATTTTTAATATATACACACATATTAATTAATATTCATTAATAATTATTTTAATTAATTTTGTTTCTTTTTTTAGTTAGAGTTAGGTTAGTAAATTAATTATTATCTAAATGATAAAGGATTTTGATTTCTTTGAAATTTTATTACTTGTTTGAACTTTTTCTATTATTGATTGATATTTGATTATTAATTTTATTATTAATATAATTATTTTCTAGTAAAATACTAGTAAAATAAATTTTATTAATTTAATTTATATTATACTTAAAATTTATTCTATATACTTAAATTACTTATCTAGTGGCTCACCCCTTGACTCGAGTGCCAAGAGGTATTGAGTTCAGTTTCCACCAATGGTATACTCTTTTACTTTTAGTCTTTCCTTTTCTTGTATCACGCAACGAGCCTCCCTTTGTAACTGGAAAAGAGAAAGAATATGTACACACAAGGTTGTCAAAATCACTTGATCCCAAGTTAGAGAATGAAGATGTAAGACCGGCTTATGATCGACTGTTGGAAAAAAAAGGAAACAATAATGGTTGATCAGATTATCAAGTGATGATCATAATTGGATGCATAGCTCTCCTACCTCTCCTGTGCAAACATCATAGCAATTCGTCATTGGAAATGCCACAGATCAGATCGTCGAGAGATGATCAGCATTGGATCACATTGGTGAAGATTGAAGCAGCAGTGAGAGGGTTTTTTGGTGGACACTGGATGACATGGAGAGAGAAACATCAAAAGAGGAGGAAAAAACTATTTAATTTATATTATTAATGCATAGTTGATTACTGAAAAAAGTGATGAATAGTGGGTTGGATTAAATGTTTAATACGAAACGTACATAAAATGTCGATCTGGGACTAGTGCTGTTAGTCTTTTTACTTGGAGATAAAACTAACAAAAGTGGAGGATGAATCTATTAAATGTTTAATACTAAATGTATGTTAAATGCTTCTATATTAGTACTGCACATTAACAATATTTTCGCATGTTTTCTTGCTTGGTTCAACTCAAATCAAATTACTTTTCTATAACTTCTTTGACGGGTAAACGTGTGACTAAGGACAGCTAGTCATCCATTTACTTACATACATACATACATTTTGACTAGGACGTAGGGGGATTATATAGTTTTGTTTGGAAGGTATACACTCCCACAGTAGTTTTTCTGCCTTCATTTGGCTTTCATACTTATGCTTTACAGCTTTAATTCAAAATAGGATGACTACCCAACCTTGGTAGTCACCTTTTCCTTCATTAAAAAAAATATTTATAGAAGTAGTTGTTATTTAATAATGTTTGTTGTCTACATCATTGTAAATTCATAAGAAATATATTTTTATAATCTAATATTTTATTTTATTTATCAGTAAGATCTTACAATTCTTGATTTGATCCTACTTAACCATTCTCGATCTTGATTTTGACAATCTTGTATCTACACATTATCTTTTCTGGTTTTTCAATTTTTGGAGAAGATTGGTTATCCATGCTTTAGGTGCATCTGTTGTTTTCAAGCTAAGTTTTGACGGTGCGACCTTTGTAGCCATCCATTTTACACTCCACATATCATCCGCTCTCCCACATATAACTTTGTTAATGCCACTATATTCTCAACATAACAACATTCCCATCTAAATATGGATCCATTTTGTTGGATCCATATAGAACACAAAAAGGTGAGCGGTGTCGCCCGACAACCTTTTGATACATAAACTCGAACTTGTTATCTGGACTACCGAATCTAAACGACTTCCAGAAGCCTGCCGCTGATCGGGAATCAATCCAAAGACAACCTGATTGAGCCCATACTACTCTAGCTACCGAATATTCAAAGAAGAAATGGTCAATGTCCTCTTTGTGTGTGTCATAAAAGACAAAATGTGTCCACATCTCGAGTCGATTTAGTTGGTAGTCTCCAGCATTTGAAAATCCAGGCAAAAATTTTAAAATTTTGTGGGATCATCAGCTGCCATATCAAACTGCAGTCCATGCGCATGTCCATATCATATAGTCTTTGTTGATACACTTCTCAGGCGGGTTACCAGCTGACCAAAGCTATGCATCTTTGTGATAGAAGTCTGGTGCTGTGTCCTGTGGATTTCCCATAAGAAGAATGAGATCCTCCATCCTCTGGTTGGAAAATAGGAGGCAAATAAAGGAGTCCAAATGCCACTAGTTAGGAGAATTCCCAGCCAGCATTGGCTACTATTGAGCTTCTGTCCTGGGTAGTTTTCTATCTTTAGAGTTTCTACATGTATGATTGTTTTGATGTTTTAACCACCTGATAACTTGTAAAATAGGGTCTGGGGAATGCCAGATATTAACAAATATTCCAGTTAGAAGATATTAACCTTGTTAAACCTGGACCTTATTAAGCATGTAAACCAAGTTATCACGATTTATTTCACCTAAAAAGTTTCTCTTGTGAGAACAATATATTTCATTTTCAAAGGTCTGCTGAGACACAGCTCAAATGTTTTATCAAATGCACTAAGCTCCTCTGCTATGTTCAGAGAGAAACATGCACAGTGGTTTACATCATTATTTGGTTATTGAGGCAAGCACCAACACAAAAGCTAATACTACTAAGTGACGATGAAATAATGTATATATCTCAAACTTGCATTATTACATTTGGTCTGCATTTAATAGCAAAAGCCTCAAGTGCTTGGTATCAAGAGATGAATCTGCCATGTATCGAGAGATGAATCTGCCATTTTTATGAACTATGTTTCCATAGATTGTAAATATATTTATAAAAAAAATATTGCTTCTTTTTACAGCGAATAACTGATGAAGACATCGAAGCACTAATTTCAGATGAGATATTCCAACCTCCAGTCATCTGGTCTCTTGGCGAGATACAGGTGATCTTACAGTCACTGCCTTATTAAAAAATGTGTTTGATACTTTTGTTACTAATGATCAAAGGTCATAGGCCACTTGCGGAACTCTTGGCCTTTCTACAGCTACCGTAAAATTAGTAACTTCAGACGGAGAGGAGAAAATTGCATGCTCAGTAGGCACAGGGCCAGTTGATGCTGCATATAAAGCAATTGATAGCATAATCCAGGTGAGTTTAGTACTCTGACTTCCTGCATCTGGTCTTTGTGTTGTCTTGTTGAATGTCGTGGATGAACAAAGCCTTTTCTTCTGTTTGCCATAGAAAAAGAATGTATCTTGTGATCATTTACATGGTAGTTGATGCAAACTGTCATCAAAATAGTTCATATGCTGTCATCCTTAAAGTGATACATTTTCCTAACTTGGTTGGGTAAACTGGTTTTCTTCCTAGAAATAAAAAATTCGTTCTCGTATAATGTTATGTCGTATAAGTTATCCACATATTTACTTTTCTTTTTGTTTTTTGCAAAATTGGCGATGCTTCTCAAACAATATCCAACAACATATAGCAGAGGTTAATAATATTAACTGTCTGTAGTATAGCTAATGCTCAGAAAATATCACCATACAGACTTGAGGACATAAGCTGGTTTTCCTTGTGAGCTCTCCTTTCTTATGCTAGCTGCTTGCTAACCTGCTGAACGAAAAGAAGCCAAAAGATCCTTTTCGAAGTTTCAAGCTAGTTTTAATGAAAGGGTAATAAGGGAATTAAGGAAGGTAAGAATACAAAGTACAGTGTAAAGATGAAAATTCCCATGCCATATTAACTAATGGAACATATGTTAATTGTTGACATTTTGTTTTGGCTGGCGATGTACACATCTCTCCTCACACATGTGACATAAGAAAAGAAGATATAATAAAATTGAATGATTCAAAATTTTTGGCAGCCATCCTTCGTCTTCTCTGAGAAAAATGTTAATTTGTTATGGGAAAGTATAAAAAATGTAAATTCACATAGGTTAACATGAAGATATCTAAAACGAAAGAAGATACAAAAGAAATTAAAACGATACTATCCTAACAAGAACTTTGTTGCAAACAAATTTAAAGCAACATCTTTTACTCTTGCACTATATGATTTTGTACTGTCTGCAGGATGATATATTCTGTTTAGTTGAAATTTCATTCCTGAAAAATAACACAATGAGTTTCAAGCAGATATTGGAAAAGTAGAAACAAAAAATTCCAATGTACAAAAGAATTGGGAAAATAATCAAGTGTAAACTATTGCACCAAGTTAAGGGGCTGGAAGAGGGTCTGGAAACCACATTTTTTTGGAGAGGAAAGGACAAATGCCTGTTGTAGTAGCCATCCACTTGTATTATATCATAAAAATGAATATACAAGTGTGTAATGGAGCGCTATCCAAAAAAACAAAAGCTTTGCAAATCCCACTCATCAAAAGGATGCATGATCTACAATATTCTCTATGTAATATCTCTCTCGAATATAGTGCACAGTTACTCCATAGCCAAATCACCCATGAGGGGGCTAAGGATGTGGCGGAAACCACAATTGTTGCATTGATGTGGTTGGTAATATACGTCTAGAAGAAAAGAAAATATATTCTGATTTTCCAGTTGGTAAACCTAGGGTCTTATTTCGTGTTGTTATAAGGGTTAGTATTGATATTTTCTTACTGAATTTGAGTCATACTAATTCTATGATAACCTTATTCCCTAAGGTAATGTGATTATCATTTACGGAACAATATTACAAAAAAAAAAAACAAGGACTATCAATGGACTCTCGAAATTCCCAAAGTATGGAGCATGCCAAGTGTCCTCTTAGGCTTGTAATAAAAATAAATAATATTAAGTGGCATTTCATTTATCTCCACGATTCTAAGAATCCATTATCAGTAATACAATATGTCAGAGAAATAAGAACAACTTGGAGGGATCATGTTGATTGGTTTCATAAGCAAGTTCCCCTTCATAGCAAAATGGCAACCCAATCTTTTCTTCTTTAACAAAGATTACATTTTCTAATATCCTCGTTTCCCTGTTTACAGTTGGTGTTATCGTGAACTTGTGTAGTCATTAATAAATGCTTAGATGTCTCGTTGGTCTCTGATGTGCACTTATGCTTGCAGGTGCCAGCAGTTCTGCGGGAGTATGCTATGACTGCAGTGACTGAAGGCATTGATGCAATTGCGACCACCCGAGTGGTTATAAGTGGAGATAGTCAGACATCCATGCATGCTTCAACAGGAGAAGCAATCCAACGAACTTTTAGGTTTGTCAGAAATTATTCATGTGGATGTCGATTTCCCATGTTAGTTACTGTTCCCTGATCTGTATATCTGATAAAGCGTTCTTATTTTCTTCAGTGGAAGTGGAGCGGCAATGGATATAGTGGTTTCCAGTGTTCGAGCTTACATAAGTGCACTCAATAAGATGCTGGGTTTCGCATCTGCAATGAAAGCTACCAAGGAGGGGTCCCAAAATAAAAAGGCTCCAGCCGAGTGAGCGATGAAGCTTCAGAGTAGCCATAACACATTCGTTTCTGCATTTGCCAGGAAGGACTAGTTTTCTGTGGGTGAAAGCGTCTTTTTCTTGTTTCGTCAACCATACATGTTGAAATTAGATTTGTTTTCATGAGGTATTTTAATTTGGTAAGATAGAAGTTAGGTGTTTGTGACGCCCTTAGATGTCTACGTAATTAGACATTAAGTAGATTTAGATGCATTCAAATTAGATGGTTTTCCCTTATAAACAAGAATGAATAATTCAAAAAAGGTGTTTTCCTTGATTTTCCCATATATGCCTTCGGTTAAGCTTTGCGTTTAGCATTTTATTGCAATTGTTTACTATTTTAGTATTTTGTGGATACTTTGTGCTTATATTGTTTGACGTCTTGTGTTCTGGATTTTTCATGCATGTGAAGCATATATAATTTGTTTTTTTTTGGGTTAATTCATTTCGCCATTCCTGGATTATATCATATTTTGGGTCAAACGCTCTCCGATAACATTTTTCGGCAATTTGATTATTTTAATTTGCTCGGTTATCTTACTCCTTACTTTCACAAAGCTTTAACCGATTCATCCCATACCTCTCTAGCAATGTTGTCAGAACCGAACCAGACATTAATCCAGAGAGGCTTTCGGGTTAGGTCAGATCGGTTAAATCGATTAAGCCGCATGATCGAATCAGATAATATTAAAAAATATTAAGATAAAATATAATTTATAATCTAGATGAAAAAATTATAAATAATATGATTAAGTATGAAAAAAAATTAAGTTTACATTTAAATTATATTAGTTATGATCAATTAATTTATTTGATATGAAATTTATTAATAAAAATATATTTTAAATAATTATTTATTCAAATACAAATATCAATTAAAGAATTTATTTAATAATTAAAAAGAAAAAGTTTAAAAAAATAATTCAAAATATATTTAAAAGGCTCATAATTATAATATTTTCATATTTCAAAGTCCACCACCCTTTTCTTTTCCCAAGCTCACTTCCTTAAAGCTCAGTTTTTCTCTTTTCTTTTTTCCCTATTATGCAGTTGAACCGGCCGATTCAACGAATTGATCTTCTATTCGGCTCAACCCATCATTTGATTTTTCTTTCGAACCAGGACCGAATAAGGCCCCGATCGACGGTCGAAGCGGTCAAACCGGCCGGTCCGGTCCGGTTCTAACAACATGGCTTTCTAGGCAAGTCAAAGGCCCCCTTCTTCTCACTCTTTTGTACGTGTCTGATATGAATTGGAAAGTTGTCAAATTTATATGTAACATGAATTTAAAAGTTAGTCAAATTTGAATGTCATATTTGGACTTGATATTATTGAATATGATGATAAGCAAGAGAATTCATATGGCCGAACCGACTGAGGGATGTGCTTGACGATCTAGTCCACCCAGTTCGGTCAACATTCATTGGCGGCAGATCGATCACAGACAGGTAAATCATTGCCTCGGAGATCATTGCAGCCTGGCGACGCACGGGGAGACAAGGCTTCCTCTGAAAGGATGACTTCTCTAAAGTGTAGGATCACTTGGCACCAAGAGGGGGGAGGGTTGAATTGGTGTAATAAAAACTTTAAAACGATTTCAAAAATAAAACGCAGAAGCTCAAAATCGATTTATCGCAAAACTCAAATCGTAAGTTCTCAATCAAGAACAAGTGCAATAATGATATGAGAATGCAAGATGATAAGTAAAACAAGTAAGAGAGAAATGCAAACTCAAGACACGGATCACGAGGTTCGGCCCCAACTTGGCCTGCGTCCCCGCTCCAACTTCTCGACCTCGAGATCGTCGGAGATCCACTAGCACTTCTTTTCAACTAGGGAGAAGAACCCCTTTACACCACACCGCATTTTCTCTGCTTCGAGAGGTAAGACACATATCTCTTCCAAGGAAGCTCAATCTCACACTTTTCTTCGCTCAAGAGGCTATGTGTGAACCTCCCTTACAATGAAGCTTTCAATCTCTCAACAAGAACAAAAGAATATACTCTCTTACAATCTCTCTAC
>LTAE01006062.1:0-42031 GCA_001647135.1 Pontederia paniculata | reverse complement strand
CTCTCCTTCCGCGCGTTGTCCTCTTCGTCACCTTGTCCTGACACCGATTCCATGGTTGAAGATTCAGATAGAGAAGAAAGAAGAGAGGAGAAAGAGAGGAGAGGGGAGAGGGCTCACCTGACGGCTAGGGTTTCTTTTTGAGAGAGAGAGATTTTTCTTTCTACTTATTTATTTATAGGAGTTCTCCAGGTTTTATAACAGTTTTAAATAACTAGGGCTCTATTATTAAATATGGAAAAATCTAAATTTCAATTAATTGAGATGATATTTTAATTAATTAAAATCTCGGTTGTTACATTTGGTCATATGCAGGGGCAGAGCCTAGGGGTACAAGGGTGTGCACTGGCACCCCCTGATCTCCGGTAAATAGATTTCTTAGTAACTATGGATCATGAGTGGCTACTTGTTTAGATGGAAAGGGTGTATTATTTGGAACAGGAGGTCTATGATTCAATCCTCCTTGGTGCTTCATTTTTTTCTTTTTTTTTAGATTTCTTAGTAACTATTTTAGCTACTACCCACCCTTAAGTAGAGGAGCTATCTAGTCCATTTTTACTTTCTTATTATTTATTATTTATTATATATTTTTACTCAATATTATCTAATATAAATTTTACTTATATTATATTAATATTTATTTATTTATTAACAAGATTATTTATATATATTATAATATACATTTTTCCTTATTAGTCTTATAATTGTAACATAATAATCTACTTATTTATTTTATTACATACATACTTATATTTTCTTATTATTTATCCTTTACCTTTACTCAAATATTAGCTTATATTATTTCAAAAAGTATCATTTATTTATATTATATTAAAATTTATTAATTCACTAAAAGTATATATATATATATATAATACATTATATATTCTTGGTTATTAGTTTATGACTATACCATGTATATCTATTTATTATTCAAACAAATGATAGAAGTATATTTTTTCATGAAAATATATATCAATATTATTATTTTTTATTTCATTATTATTTTATTCAATTATGAATTAGTGTTATAATGTCATATCCATATTTTTAAATGTTTTCACTCTATTTTTTCTTTCTATTTTTTAATGTTCAAAATAAAAAATAAAATTGATGTAAATATTTTGAATTATATTATGGTGCAAAGAAATTATTAAAATTATAATTGCAAATATAGTTAATATTCAAAATAATTCTTTAATTATATAAATAAGTATATGAGCAATTGTGCACCCCCTAAATAAAAATCCTGGCTCCGCCACTGGTCATATGTTATACAAGTAAAAAATGAAAGTCACTTAGGAGATATCTTTATGCTTTTGGTTTTGAACTATATTACTCATAAATAATATTCTTTATTTTATTATATCAAAGTTTTTAGAGCTTGATCTCAGCTAGTTAATAGTAAAATTTACATTGAAAAAACATTGGTTTCTAGAATTTTTTTTCCACCTTAAAGTGATTCATATATCTTTCTGATCAATAATTAATCAATGTTTGCTCATCTGTCTAGACCAATGTCGAACATTCTAATAATTTCTCAACAATTAAGATTTCTCTCTATTCAGGTTGAGTATGAATTTAAGACTCTAAATTTCCATGTAGAGAAGAGAAAAAGACATTTTTGGAGCTCATTGAAATGATAGAGAGGTTATAGTTGAGACATGAGAGTAAGAAGGATTCCGGACTTTCTAGCATTTTTTGGTAGGAAAAAACTTGACTTTTTGGGAGAATTCCCCACCATCAGGAAATCCTTTCTTGTTATACTATGACCCTGTAATAACATTCCGTTTTTTTTTTTTAAAGAAGAATGATTCCACGTAATGAGCTACTACATCTTTCCATTACGTACTTTCGCTTTCTGGATTAGATCACATGAAAAGTTAGATTTCTTAAAGCTTGCGTGTAAACATTAAATGATACAATGTACCATCATGAATATATCTCATTCTGCATGAATTTTATATATTATATATGCACAATTGCACTACTATCTTTTGACAAGAAATTAGTTTGTCGAGCACATGAACAAAATTATTCTTCCTGATTTCAAATAATTTAATGTTTATGCAAGAGGAAATTTTCTTCATATTCTGAAGTTTGTACACTCACAAAAATTGGCATATTAACAAAAACTTTGTATTAAGTTATGTTTTCTTAAGCTTTCAGAAGATATCTATAAAGTCATAAGAAACACATCCAATTAAGTGACAAAATATTCTCATGAAAAGGCTACAATATACATGCAATGCTCTAACTATAAGTTTGACTATTTAATTAGTTAAAAGAAATATACAAAATAAAATAAAACTTTTATAAGAATGCGAAAGTCTTTTGTCAATCTATAGTATCTCCAAACATATCATGTCATGGCTATTAGAACTTAATAAACATCTAAAGATACACCTATATTAAGAACCATAATATGTGCAAGGTGCATCCACCACGAATATCCATCTTCAATCACGTCATCATCATCTATGTAGATCTCTTACCTGCAAGATTCAATGCATGAGAAGCAATTCTCCCGTGAGTTATGACGTAAGATATATAAATACATAGATATGATTATTCTTAATAGAATGAATCATAACATATAAAAGAATAATATAATGAAGAATCAATATAATGCCAATTGAGAATATTATCCTGTTACTATAACGCCATCAATCAGAAATAATCTATGATTCGTCACGATATTACCTCTATGCAATGAGGTCAAGCTATAAGGAATAATCCAATAATGATATATACTTTTCATAAAGGAAAATGACGAGGATTAAATTCAATGTCAATATTAATACTAATAACTTAATAATACAATACATCCTCTCTACCTTACTTATCAATACTTTGTAAGCAATGCTTTTACAAGATTTTACCTTTTCTCTCAATGCAATATTGTTTCTATGCAGTGCTCTAATTCAAATCCCTGATCTAATACAATGTTCTACTTCAATGCAATACTTTAGTTTCATATTATTAATTTTATTATCTTTGACTTATCTCATTAGTGACTTTGAAATAATTCATGAGTTTTTTGAAGGTTTGCTAATACAATGGTCATTGATGGTGCACAAACCACGACATGTTCCACAAGAGGGAGAATGTTCCAGAATCCTATTTGTTGCATATCAAATAGTAGACCATACAATAGGAATCAAGTAGCTTTATTGCAGCTACACTATTGACCTTAGCAATGTGATGATTTAATGATATGGTTGAATATTTATCTTTTTCTCATATTATTCCTTATCATAGCATAAAATCTATGGACAAATCATCTGCTAGGGTTGCAATACAATAGGAAATAACCTCAGAGACACTAGTCATGTTTAATGTCATAAAATATCTCGGTATACATTGTCGTGACATATTTATCAATGCGGGTTGTGTTAGAATTTGACATGGGCGGTGTATATCCATGCATTGATAGAGTATAAGCTTTTCTTTAAAAGAACACAGGGTGTGTTCATAGGTTGCATCGAGGGTGCATACTTTCGACGAGGATCGAGCCTTAGCCTAATCGATTAACGCATATAATCTAAGATAATCAAGGACACAACTTCTGTAGGATCTAGATGACACTAAGAGGGGGGTGAATTGGTGTATTAAAATTTTTGACAATCTGAAACAAACTATCTTAGCGGAAGTACACAAATGCAAATATAAAGAAGAGAGAAAGAACAAACAAACAAACAAAGATTTGTTGACGAGGTTCAGCCTAACTTCTGGCCTACGTCCCCGCTTCGGTCTTCTCGAGCTCGAGACCTCCAGAGATCACCAAATTCCTTCTTTAAGGGCGAAGGCTCCTTTACAACTTCTTCTTCTCCTTTCTTTCTCTCGAGGACAAGGAGACAACCTCTTACAGTTGTTTAATCTTGAACACACACTTCCTTCTATTATGGATTCGCAACTCGAATGCTCAGAAGGAGGAACTAAGGCTTTTCACTCAAGCTCTCAAGTTCGCTAATTTGCATAAGTTACTTCCCAAGACTCTTGGGATTACAATTTATACTCTGTTCTAACGACCTAATTTCTCTCTCAAAAAATTAGTCGTTAATGCAAGTACAGTGCCCTTCACCTACCCCTCGATCGTCCGCTTGTCGATCGTTGCTCTGGTGAAGTCATCCATTGAACTATCGGCAGGTGCTTCGGTCGCTCACCGTTCACCTTCAGACGTCCGTAGTTCAGAGCCTAAAGCCTTTGTCCCCAAGTCAAGCTCCTTCAGTCGTCCGCCAAACCTTCGATCGCCCGATCTTGACGTGTGTTCACTTCTTCAACCTCTCTCTGGTCGTCCGCTGATTGCACACCAATCTTTTCGGACGTCCACTCTTCAATTGAAGTCTTTTGTCAAACTCCTTCGATCGTCCGTTGTTCATCTACGATCGCCCTACTTGTCTTGTATCATCTTCAACTCTTCTCTGGTCGTCCGCTGATTTCACACAAATCTTCTCGGACGTTCACTCCTTGAGTTGAAGACCTCTGTCAAGATCCTTCGGTCGTCTGCTCCTCATCTTCGGTCGACTAACTTGACTTGTGTCAAACCTTTGACACTCCTTTGGTCATCCGTTGATTCTCTCTGAATCTTTTCGGGCGTTCACTTCTTCTTCTCTGAGTACATCGGGTGTCCGCTCATTCCTCACTGAGATCCTTCGGTCGTTCACACTCCATCTTTGGTCGACCGATCTTACGTTTATCTTTACTTTGGTCGTCCCCTGCTTCATCTCAAGAGCCTTCGGACGTCCACTTTTTCAACATCGATAAGCTCCCGGTCGGCCATTGTCTTCACTCTGAAATCCTTGGACGACCATTGTCTTCATCTCTAGCTTTATGGTCGTCCGCTCTTCATTTTCGGGCGACCATTTCTTCGTTAGCCATATCATCTCTTCGGCTAATTCTCATCACAGGGTGTCCACTTCTCCTTGGAGCGCCCATTCTTCATCCTCTGTACTGTTGACGTAGAACCTTCAGTCGCCCATTGTTCTTCACCGGGCGACCTTTCTTGTTCAACCTTGTCTTCGGTCGTCCATACAACAACTTTGGTCGATAGCTCAGTACTTGGCTTCATCTCTTCAATCTTTGTTCTTCACATCGATCGACCACTTCACACCCTTTGGACGACCACTGCACACTTAGAATTTTTCCTTTATGTCTTCTCTGTGCATAGGTCGTCCATTCTTCCACTTTGGTCGACCTAACATAAAAAGAAACTTGTCTTTCAAAGATCAATTCAGAAGATGATTAGTACATACTAAGTTCCCTCTCAAATTTGTGATCATTAAAATAATCTCGAGATCCTATATTCAACAACTTCTTTGCGTTCAAGGCGACGCGGATAGTGCGCTAGCATCCGAGCATGTGTGAATATAGGGGTCATGTCTTAGGTGACACGGACCATGTCTTGTAAAGTGAATTATAGGGGTCATGTCTTAGGTGACGCGGACCATGCCGCGTCACCTAAGACATGACCCCTATAATTCACACATGCTCGGATGCTAGCGCATTACAAGACATGTCCTAACATTAGATATATTAAACAATGTAACGCGACCTTAACATGGATCGTGTCCTTATGACAAGGGCCATGTTAGCCCTATCACTACGGGATCAATGGTAGCTGACACGAGCCACGTTGAATTAGATGCAGGCCGCGTTCACTTTGTTGAATCTAGGATCCTGAGATTATTTTGATGATCACAAATTTGTGAGAAAACTTAGTATGTACTAATGATCTTTGATTTGTTTTATAAAAGACAAGATTTTTATGTTCAGTCAGAAATAGGTCGACCAAAGTTGAATAGTGGACGACCTATGTACTGAGAAGACTTGAAGAAAAATGCTAAGTATGAAGCGTTCGTCCTAAGGATGTGAAGAGGTCAACCGAAGTATGGAGCAGAGACTAAAAATATGAAGCTAAGTACTGAGCAGTCGACCGAGGATGAATGATGGATGACCGAAGACTCAATCAAGTAGTAAAGGTCGCCCGATGAAATGAGTGGGCGATCGAAGGTTCGAAGTAAACAATATAAATGTTGAAGAACTCGCGCTCCAAGGTTAAGTAGACGCCCTTTGAAGGGAAAGAAGAAAGTTATTTTTAATGAAGGTAGGAGAGGTCGTCTGAAGTTTTCAGGGAAGAAACAATGGATGACCGAAGAACCTCAGATAGAAAGATAGATCGCACCAAGAACTTGAAAGTTAGAACAGGGGACGGCCATAAAAATGTACAAGTAGAGACAGGTCGTCCGAAGATTTGAGTGGACGACCGAAGTATTCTCAATAAAGAGAAAGGTCATCCGAAGATGAATAGTGGACGATTGAAGTATTTCTGACGAAGCAAAGGTCGTCCGAGAGCTTTGGAGTTAAAACGGTGGATGACTAGAGGAATGTATAAGCAAAAGAAAAGAATATAAAAAGGACAGGTCGTCCGTAGATGAACAACGGACGACCGAAGTATTCATGTTGAAGACATTGGACGTCCGAGTTAAAGCAGCGGACGACCTGAGATGTTGACAAAAGAAAAGCAAAGGTCGTCGAAGGTAACTGAGAGTTGTCAGAGGATGACCAAAGCCTGTCAAAAGATAAAGAACGGACGTTCGATGATTTCAATAAGGAATGAGCGGGCTGCCGAAGTGTTTAGTAAAGAAGCAAAGGACGTCCAAAGCATTAAATGAAAAGCGATGGATGACCTAAGAAAGCTTCTAAGTCAGGACAGGTCGTCCGAAGGTTCAGAGCGTACTCAATGGACGACTAAAGAAACGTTGAGGAAAAGAATTCAAGCAAGATCGAGCGACGTGGACGACCGAAGGAGCTTGACAATGAAACTCAATTGGAGCAAAGGTCGTCCGATGAGCTGAGAAGAAAACAATGGATGACCTATGAAAGCCAGAAGAAGGAACTAAGGTTGAAGCCCATGACCGCGGACGTCCGAAGGTGAGCGGTGGACGATCGAAGCACCAGACGACAGTATTGATTGGCGACTTCACCAGTATAGCGTTCGACCATTGAAGCAGAAGCGGACGACAGAAGAGTAGGTGAAGGATATTGTACTTGCATTAACGGCTAGTTTTATGTGAGAGAAATTAGATCGTTTGTGTAAGGGTATAAAATGTAGTCCCAAGAGCCTTGGGAGATAACTTTGACAAATTGTTTAGCGAACTTGTAAGCTTGAGTGAAAAGCCTTAGTTCCTCCTTCTGAGCATTCTAATGAGAATCTAAAATAGAAAAGAGTAAATTGAGTGTTCAAGAGTGAGCTCAATTGTAAGAGGTTCTCTCCTTGCTCTCGAAAGAAAAGAAAGGAGAAAAAAATTGTAAGGGACCCTTCGCCCTTGAAGGAGTTTAGTGATCTCCGGAGGTCTCGAATTCGAGAAGACCAGAGCGGGGACGTAGATCAAGAATTCGGTCGAACCTTGTCAACAAACTTGTTTGTGTTTGTTTTCTTCTGTGCATCTGTTTACTTGTTTTAAATCTGTAATAATTTTTGCTGCATAAACATAGTTTAGAGTAACAGTTTTAATACATCAATTCACCCTCCCTCTTGGTGTCATCTAGATCCTACATACTTCAGCGTGGGCGAATAAGTGCCTTATTTAAACGATCAAAACTTAAATTCCCATAAGAAAACCTCACAAAAATAATATCCAAACTATGATAAAATTCAACAATCTAATCAGATATCCGATACGATGAATGATCATATTAAATCATTATTAAATAGATCAAAACATGAACATCATCATAATTCATTTCTACAAAAAAAATCATATCTATAAGGGACTTGCCTAAGAACATACATTGTTCGGTGATCTATTACTAATGACGCATCCCCTCGTGTTCCTCCTCTTCATCTCCTAACCCTCTTCTCCTTCGCTTGCATTGTGGTTGATCATTGCGCCTTCTTATTGATGTCTTTTGAGATCAAGAAAGAAAGAGGGAGAACGAGAGAGGAGAGATATAAATGAATGGGAAGAAAAATAATAACCTCTGAAGAAAATTTGTGATTAAAGATTTATATAGAGGAGAGTAGAATTTCATTTAAAACATAATCAAATTCAGACTTCAAATCAATTAAAATTTAGACTCAATCTTTTAAGCGTAACAAACAAAGCGTATTCGAGTTGGACTTCCATGTACCCTTTGTTCAAATTTCAAATCAATTAAAATTCAGACTCCATTTTTTACATGCAACACAGAAGGTGTCCGAGTTGAGCACTGTCCATGTCCAATCATTTTGCTGAGCTATCATCTAGTTCTCTTAGAAATTCATTTCTTCCATAGATCTTAAGTCATCAATTAGTTTACATAAAATGCTTTGAAACTCTATCACGATGTTCTTACTATAATAAAATTTCTGCAACCTAAAAGTCATCATATTATCTCGAGGTCTTACATTTAGCTCTTCTTTCTCTAATAAATCTTAATATTAAGAATTGACCAACATATTTGTTGTTTGGAGAAATAGACTAGAAAAAATAATTATACACATAGAAAATATAAAATTCAACGATATTTACCCTTAATTCAATTGTGTATTCGGATAATGTTAGAATTCCTTTTTTACGTGAAAAATAAATAATACGAAATACAAAATAACTTAAACCTAAAGAGTTTGTATAGGATCTCCTATTATAAACTAGAAAATAATAAATCTATAATTGTTCAGGCTTTATGGTAATAATTTAGCAAATCTAATTTTTCAATAGACTATATTATATAAGTGTCATATAAGTTTTTTTTGCTGAATTAACATTCACGGTATTATAAGCATGTCATTGCATGCACTTGTAGACAAAAGATCTTTGTTAGATATTTAGTTCACAGCTTGTATATGGTTCTTCAGAAACACGATTGAATTAGGATCACTGAGATTTTTTTTTTGGGTACCTGCTCAGGACCCAGTGTCCAGGTTACTAAGATCACTTAGATTTTTCATGAACCACGATTCAAACAAATTAAGTTACAATAACAGGTTTTCTGCAACAATATTATTCCTTTTTTCAGTGAGGTTCCACATCCACAATATTATTTGCTTGAGCTATATGTGCATTTGATTCCATTGCTGTCTCCGGCTTGAGCAATTAATCTTTCACCATGGATAGACAGCTACCTATCTTTCAATGTTCCAGTCACTATCGTGGGGTGAGTTACATATAGTGCAGAGTGGGCCTTGAAATAACATTTCTAATTATAAAAAAGATTTCTCAACAGATTGCCATAAGGAAAGTTGTCGATTGCATATTGATCCATGCACAGTGGTAAAATAGTCCGTTCAGATAATAAAAAAAATACCCTGCATTTTTCCTCTATCTAGTACAAGATTCATGACACATTGTAATATTGCATGAAATCACATTTTAATATAAGATTCATGACACATTTTAGGTTTTAGGATAGCCTCTCCAAACAACTCTAGATGAGTAATTAACCTTGCGGTTTTGCAAAGTTTGTTTGTTTGTTCAGACAGGAGTGCAACTAACACTTGATATCAATGTGCAAGCAGACATTTTGCCGCAGAAATTTGTCCCAAAGGTTAGAGAGGGACAGAATCAATCGAAGGATATAACTGTGACATGCAAATGTTGAATGCAGACCCAAAACGTTTGAGAAGTATCTTTTACGAATTGATGCTATGTTGGCGGCTTTTAAGGTTAGTTTTTGGACCCTGCACCACTTTTTTTTCAGTAAAAGACCGGATGCTGAACTTTATTAATATATACCAACAATAACCAATAGATTTTGCAGACACACTTGAAAAAAAAAAAGAAAACAATGNATTAATATATACCAACAATAACCAATAGATTTTGCAGACACACTTGAAAAAAAAAAAGAAAACAATGGGTCATGTTCCTCTCTCTCTCTCTCTCTCTCTCTCTCTCTCTCTCTCTGAGATACAGTAACAGCAAGAATACTAGCACGGTAATAATTGCTTGACATGGTCACTGTTCTTGTCATCTTCTCTGTGTCTTCTTGCTGCTTCCTCCATGAAATGTATTCTCTCAAATCGATTGGAGAGATAGACGGTGAGCTGATCGTAAGTGGACACTACGTTGTAATCATAAAGAAAGAAGACTAACCAAATATAATGGTTATTTGCATCTCTGGGTGTTATATGCAAAAGAATAAGAAGTTTGGAAGCTCATTGACATGATAAATATGGGACAATACAAAGGTTTAGTAAAAAACAATACATTAAGGTCTCTATACAAATTAAGAGGCACTAACTAAGGTGATGCATAATATGTGTATGTCAAAGGTGTTCTCTTCTCTCTACTGAAAAGACCACATGTTTACAAGCTGTATTTGCCTGAGAAGTCTGTCTTCACCCACTTGCATTACAGAGCTTCCAGAATCCTAGAGAGATGGAGATCAATTGTTAGCAGGTAGATGTAGTTTAATTTGTCGAGTGCATCCAATCAAATGTGTTACACCAATATATTTGTTGTTTTCCTGAAGAGAGATGCCAAACCTGGGGGAAGTTGGACCCTTGTCCTTGCAGTAAATGAGGTGCTGAATTGTCCACCTTCTCGTAATTGGTTGATTCATTCCCGGTCGATGTTGTGGGCTCAATGTGCATTCTTTGATCTGCCGGTGACACAGTAGTTTGTGGCATTCTCCTCATAACTTTCTGCCCAACAGGATAATACAAAGTTGGTACAAGCAAATCAACTGCTGAAAGTTCTCAACTAACATGTACAACAGATGATCTAATTGGTAGCATACCCCTTGTAGATTATTGTAGCCATCCATGTCCAAAGCAAAACCATACAGCATTGGGCTCAGAGAGGCAAGTGTCATTGATAGAAACTGGACATATGATACATGCAACACATCCAATTAGATGGAGGCAAAAAGATGCATGCAGGAAACTCAGCTTATTTATCTATCAAATTTACTACATTACCTCAACTTGGTTTTGCAGAGACTGCACATAATTAATTATCTCATCTAGCATGTGTGTCTTTCCATTGACCTAAAAGAAACAACAAGAAGTATTATAATTCACCTTCAGATTCAATAAGGAAATGATGCAGTACTAGTCAATAAAGTTTCAGCGTTTACCTTCTCACATCCAGGAACTAGGCCTTGCAGCATCTTCATTCTCTGACTAATCTTCTCCCTTCTGACCTGAAGGATTCAAAGAATGGTTGAAGATAGCTCTGTGAACTGTTTTATGTAGAATCACAGCAGATAATATATTAACAAACAAATATGTATAACAGTGAGGGAGTCCACATTTTATATGTAAAATTGAACTATTGCTAGGCCGCCACTACAACAAGTGGCGTCCCTGATCGAACATTTTACTGATCTATCCGAGTGCGGAAATGTATGACAGATGTGATAGTTTGGGTGTAGTACCCTCTCTGCAAGGCTGTGGCTATCTGTTGCTTGACCCCTTCTTGCTCTCACTTGTATGTAACCAGGGGCGGCTTCTCCGGAATCCTTCGACGCTATAGCTCTCTTCTTCTTGCTCTCAAGTTCTTTTAGCCCGTTCCTAGTGTTGCAATATCTGCTGCTCTTGCTAACCTCTGCGTCCTAACAGAAACAAACCCTGATGACCAGGCTATACAAGATTTGCAGGTAAACGAAGTCTATTCTGTATGTAAAATATATGCTATACCTTATTCTTTCTTTTCTTCTCCAGACTATGAGGTTCTCCCAACTTTGATGAATCACAAGTGGTGCTGTCGACCGAGGGAGCATCTGTGGCGCTCTCCGGGGAGCTGTTTCTGTCATAGGTCCTGGCATCAGTTCCTGGGACATATGGGATCATTTCAGCTGATGGATAAGGGTAGAGGAAGCAAGAAGGTGCACTGTTCAGCTCTTCAGCCTGCAGCTGTGGCAGGAGGGGCATCCCAATGGGAGAGGTGGGGAGGTAAGCGTAGTCCAAGAGGAAAGCATGGTGATCATATGAGAAGGCCATAGTGTACTACCACAAAAGTCTACAAGAAGGCAAGAAGGAATCGGATGTGGCTGGCTCTGCAGAGAAGGGTACTGCTGAGTCTCCCAAAGCAAGCCATGTCCTGAGTTATATAGAAAGATTATATATGGGTTGGGGCGTTCAGATTGCTCATATGTGTCCATTTGACTGGTTTTTATCAGTAATCTCAAGCTTGCATGATCTTTTTGCCTGCTTTGGTAAAAAGTAGTAGAACAATACTTTCAAGTGATTGAACCCACAATAGAGCTAAGTTACAGTCTTCTCTGGTCGAGCTTGATTTAAACAATGCATCTTATACTTGATTTGAATCCATGATAAATTACCACAAGATCCATTGGACAGAAGCAACTTTTCCATCTGAACATGTTTCTCACCGAGAAAAATAAATAGGTTATTATGTGTACTTGTTTGTGGGAGTGATCTTATGATGTCAAAAAAGAAAAGAAGCTATGTTATTGCAAGCACACGTTGCAGGTGAATTTTGTGCTAGTTATTGGTCATAATACAACGTATATAATCGGAACATCCGTAATCATTTTTATACAGCCGGTGACTTTATATACCCGTGCATGGAATTGTTGCAGGCCCCAACACCAAACATACAAGGTTCAAACCTGTTCTCAGTCTCTTCTTAAGTAAATGGCTTGCTCAAACATCAGCCGACAAAAGTTGATTGGGCAAAGTGGAATAGTAAATTCACCCACCAAAATTAGTCAGGATAATGATGATCTCATTCGTTCTCCGAATAACATGATCATTATATTGCAACATAATTTAATACATATTCGATCAATCTTTGGTTTGACGTAATTGTAAATTTGGAATATAAATAAGTATAATTAGAAATTCTGATAGGAATTGTGTTTACAGAAATTATTTTTCTTTAGTTTGGATAGATGTAAATAAAATTTCAGAAAATAAATTACGTTGTTTGGTTAAAAATAAGAATTTGATGTAAGTGTTTAGTTGAAAAAAATATTATTATATATTAATATTATATAATTTAAATTGATAAAATTTCTGTTAAAAAATTGAATATTTTTTCGATGGATCAAATAAATAATTACTTTTATTTTACAACTTTTAGTTTCTAATATGAATATATTATTTATTGTTTTGTTGCAATGTGTAATATATTATTTATTATCTTTAACAACTTTAAATTAACACCCTTAATATTTTATTCAACCTTTTATTTTATAATTGTTATATTTCTATTTTAAATTATTTATCATGTTATATATGTTTAATAATAAATAATTTATTATATATAATATGAAATTTATATGTTATTTATGTTAAATAATGATTTATTGTGTGATTATTTAATTTAATTTCTTATATTATTTAATTTATTTATAAAAAATATTTTATATAATTTTAAGGTAGAGTTTTACTTCAATGTATTCTTTTATTTTATTTATTTATCTAAGTAATTTTATTTTATTTTTAACTATTTCCATTTTTGTATACATTATATCTTATAAGGCTAATTCTCAATTAATTTAATTATATAATATTTTAATTCATTATTTTTTTTATTAAATTTATAGTTTTGTAATTGGGAGTTGACAATTTAAATTTTTGAAACAATATTGTTTTATATTATTTATTATTATAATTCAAAACAAATAATATTACCAAAATTTTATTATATGTCTATTTAAGTTTAATTAAATATATTATTTAAATTCATATTATTTAATATATTAAAACGAATATATTATGTTTTAATGTATGAAGTTTTATCATTTTGAATAATTTATTTCTCTTTTATGTTATTATTTATGTTTCTAAAATGAAGGATTTTAATATTTTTATTTACTATGTTATTACTATATTCATTTTGCTTTTAATGAAATACTTTTGTTTTTTTCTTTTATGAAATTATTTTTTTTTTATCTTTTATTTAGTATTTTACTTATTATTTTTATTTTTATTGTTTTTATTTTCCTTTTATCTTCATCATTTCCAAAAATAAATATATTTATTTATCACATGTGTACACTTTTCAAAATGATAATATAATCTATAATTTTTTGTCTTTTATTTTGTTTGTACTTTTACATTTCATGAATGTTATAAATTTATTTTATAATATTTTTATATAATGATCAGAGACATCACATTCACATCGAAAGCCCATTTACACGAAAACTATTTACATGTCTCTCCATGTGGACCCCACATCATGTAAATGCAACTCATATGCAGTAAATGTGATGCATGCAAAACAAACACAATATCCTATTTGCTGTAAAGTGAAGTACATGTGTAAAGAACTTTACATCAAAACAAACAAGCTTAAATATATTGAAGTGACAATGAAAAAAAGAGTTAAAAAATAATCAATATACAAAATTAACTCTATTGCGTCTGTTAAATGGAAAGTCATCAAGAAAATGACTTAACTCTACTTTCTTGAATGAGTCTAAGCCGATATCAGAAAATAGAATTTTAGAAGTGTCATTGTTCAACCAAATATTAGCTTTAGCATTGATAAAATGACTTGCATTCTAATTCGTGATTTAAGCCTTTTCATGATTAATATTTAGAAAAAAAGCTTACATTTCGCTTAGTGACGGTGGCCTATTTCGTTGATGTCAAATATGACTCGAAGGGATAAAACATTAATTTCTCCCAAAATTACATTTTATATGGAAAAGTTCAAACAATTAGTGATTTAATCATTCAATATATGCAACACAATTACAAAAAAGCCAAATGGAGATTATATATATACATTTATGGTGTGTTTGGATTGAGGGTAATGGAGGGTAATGAAGGAGAGGGTAATAATTAAATTTGTTTGGATAATAATTTTTTGAAAGGAAAAGTTAAAAATTAACCTCATTTTTCCTCTTAACTAATTAAAAATTATTACCTTTAGATTGAAATTAAATGGAGGGTAAAGAATTTTATCCTCTATTCTCTTCCCTTCCATTATCCTCCCTTCCCCTCCCTTCCCTTCCCCTCTTATATCCAAACATATCCTTAATGTACAAAATATGTGCTTTTTTGGTATATATAAATAGTAAAATAGCACATGTAAGTTCACATGCATGATATCAAATGGCTATGGGTTTGATGCAGCAGGGTGGCTATGGGGACAAAATGAAGATGGGTGCAGAGTGCCATGCACATCTAGGTCCAAAACTCCATGTTGGGACCCTGAAACAAATTAACCCCCGGTTAGCATTTTATGTTATGTTGGGTGCGGATAGGACTCGGTGAGGGCGAGGGAACAAAAACTGATCAGGTCTCAGTTTGGACCATGTGCCAGATCCGAATGGGCCCACGTCATGAACCCAAAGTTGTTATCGACCTAACGTATGTAAAATTGTATGTTTCCTTTTTTTATTTATTTCACACACATTCAAATGTATTTACTCTCCACTAATTCATGTTTTGATTTCTGTTTAAAGTATCTTTTTAGTTATTCTTATACTTGGCTGGGATGCCAAGCTATGCCCATTGCACATAAAAAATCAACATTANAAAATCAACATTAAAACTGTTCTTTTTCCTGAAGTCATTAAGAAAATTAAAAGATATATATATATATATATATATATATATATATATATTTATTAAGTTGAACAATATAGTTAAGTATTTTTAATGTATATAAAATTTCTAATCAATTGACCGACATGTATAAGCTAGCTGTTAAAGAAATGATAGCTATTTATATTTTTTTTCCAAAGCAAACATAATTTGTTCACCTTGATAAAAAAAATATTTTTTCCAAAAGGATTAATTCCTATTTTTTTCATTATTTGGTTAATCAATATATGTTAATGAACATGAATTATTATCATTTGAATACAAAACAAAAGTTATCAATCTGAATTAAGAGTTAAGATGATGGAGTTAGTAACTTCAAATTTGAACTTGATATGATTAGGTGATAAATATATTATCTTTCTAGATATATTAACCAGATGTTAATAATTCTTAAGTAATTTTTCTGACAATAATAAAAATACGATTTAATAATTTGAATAATGAACTTCTCTTTTGACACTCATTTTCGTCTCGTACTTTTCTTTCAAATTCTTTTATTCCATATTTTAAAGGCATATGTAAAATAACAAAAATAATAAATGTTTTAAAATTTAATACACTGGTTAATTTCTTTTCTTGAAAAGAAAACAATCGTGAACTAAGTTACTTTGGCTTCACTATGAAGCTGGTGTTTATTAATAGAAAACAGATTAAACAGGTTGTGGGGACAAGGATGAAGCCAGACCATAAAGTTTGAAGAGACCAAATATACTAAGTCATAAAATTATTGGAAAATAATGTTGTGTTTGTAAGAAAATATTTTTTTGATATATTCACATGTAAGTTGAATATTCCTAAGAGTTTAAAATATATTAAAAATTTTGAATAAAAATATTCAATAATAAAATTTTCAAAATATCAAATAATTTTTAACGGATTGCATGCATACAAAACTGTACAAATTCTCTCTAGAAGGAATTCACAAAATACACCACTATTTTTTTATAGTGGATAAAAGAAAGTTCACGCATAGCAGACGTAATATATGTACATCGAGGATATAAGTGCTTATATGTATAATTAAGCTTATGTTTGATACCAGTTATTTGAATAATTAATAGCGAACAATAATAAATTATTTAGTGTAAAATAATTAGTGTACTAAGTAAAGGCCTATCTTTGTTGCCGTGACGGAGTCAAGAATAAATTTTAGTGAGTTCACTAATATCAAATATTATTTAATTAATTTTGATAAATCATATATATATATATATATATATATTCTTAATTATATACTTTTCTAATAACTCTAAAAAACTTAAAGAATAATCAAATATATGGCATTATATTATTCACCATTATTAAATAAATAATTTTATAAATGACACGAATAGAGTTTTTATACATAGATTATATAAATATATACTCATAAATTTGAATTTTGAAAAGAACAAAATCAATATATAGATATATCAATATATGCACATGCATACCATATGCTGGAGGATGAAAATTTTGCTCTAATTTTCTTTTTTTCAAATTCCATCTTTATTCAGCTAAATTAGATAGAAAAATACTGAAAATAATAAATAACTATATCATAAAATGTCAATATTAAATTAAATCAGAAAATAATTTCAACGATTTACTGGAACTCTCATTTTCTAAAACATTTTTCCTCAATACATATTACATAAAGCCTTTCATTAATCTCAATAAAAAGAAAAATTAAAGAAAGATAATAGTATCAATAAGGATAACAGACAATTTAAACAAAGTTACATTGTAATGAACAAAAATGAATTAAATTAATTGAAATAGTAATTTTTATACTAGGTTGGAAGAGAATCTAATGAGAATAGAGAGTGGAGGAATAAAGTGCTAATATTAATGTATGCGATCAAAATGAAAACACGATAAAAAAGTTTAAGCTAGATTAACAATTTTTTTAAGAATTCATAAATATATAACAAACAAAATTTAAATACCTTATTTATTGGAGAGAAAACATGATAAATAAGAGAAATAAAGAATAAGTAAAAAATATTGTTTATAAAAATATATATAAGCTTTATAAATAAGATGGATACATGTAACAATTGATTTATTTGATAGTTAATATATTTTAGATAAAAGATAATTGAATACTAATGATAATTGTATGTAAGAATAAAATTATATCAAGTTCAAAATAAGAAAATAAAGATCAACTCAAAAGATATTATCTAAAAAGATTTATACAAAATATATTATATAAAAATAATAACCATATCTCATTAGCAGGTTAAAAAAAATAATGACCATCATATACTTGGTTATTATAAAATAGAATGTGAAAGAAGAAATTGACAGAAGGTTCGAACCCGAGGTGGGCACAATTTACACAGAGGGGCTGAGAGGCAAGATGCTGAATGTGAATGAAACATACTAACTTCCTATTATTCCAGTGCCTGCAGTGTAGACAAAAGAACACACATGACTCCGCCTTCAATAAACCCAGTGTTAGTATCTGCAAACCCGATGTTCGTAGTCCCATCCACTCGTTGGGCAAATACCAGCCCGGTAGACTGATAACTTCTTTTTTTTTCATTTTTGTTTGATGTTACTAACAAATGAATAAAATCAACCCATATATTTTTGTTTAATACCCAGAAAACGATCACTAAAAGTGATATTTTTTTCCTAGGACTATGTTTTGGGTAAATAAGATTCATTAGCAAAAGAAATATGAAACATTCAGAATGTGTAGTTTTATGTATTTTTACCTAAGATCACTAAAAACGTTTAGAATATGTCCTTTAATTAAAACAATTTATTTGTTATTATTTTTCTACGATCTTATAGTTTAATAAGTCCACTGTCTGAAAAATACTCTTTTATAGTTGACATATTTAATATACATCTCTTATCTGAGTTGGATAACAAAAAGTTAACACTATAATTTATAGGCCTTCACCTAGAGATGGACAACAGCCCGACCCGGCACGGACCCTAGGGCCGTCCCTGGGCTGGGTCGGGCCACCCTTTCAGGGTTTTTGGCCCGGCATGACACGGGCCCGGTGAGCACAAGCTCGCCCGGGCCCGACACGATCAAGCACAATTACTATATATAATATAATTTTTTTATAGACATATACTAGTCAAAAGACTTTTTGATAAAGAAGATGGTTATTTATGTTCTAACCCAGGTTCAAATTCGTCCTTCATCATTTTCTTGGATTTAACTTATATAATACATATATTTTCATACATCTTATATAATATATTACTTATGAACACAAGCTCGTCTAGGCCCGACACGGTTAAACTCGATTACTATATACAATATAATTTTTTTATAGGCATATACTATTCAAAAGACTTTTTGAAAGATAATGTGATCATCTATGTTCCTAACCCGGGTTCAAATTTCTCCTCCATCATTTTTTTTGGATTTAATCTATATAGTAAATATATTTCATACATATTCTTATATAATATATATTACTTATTAATATAATAATATCATATATTATTATTTAGTTACTAATTTACCTATTTATAATATGATTATATTAAATATATATTATATGATATGAAGTAGAGGTCGAGGTCAACAGTCCAACATAATCATAATATATACTATTTTATCTATATTATATTATATATAAAATTAGAACTTCTTTTAAAAAATAGTTAAACATTCATAAAATAATAAAATAATAGTGGCCTAGTCCGACCCGATCTAGCACGACACGATCAGTACGAACGAATTTGGGGCGGGCTACGCTTGAGCCGCTCGGATGCCAATTTTAGACGCCACGACACGCCATGATTTTTTTGGGCACGGAACGGGCACGGGCACGAGCACAGTCAAACACGAGTTGACTGGCACGAGCACGATATGAGCACGCTCGAATGTCCATCTCTACCCTCACTTCACCCCAAATGGTAAAGGCCAAATAGCGTTATTAGTCTTTTCTACACAAAAAAGATAAGAATATGGTCGTTGCCAATTTTAGTTTATTTTATATAAAAGTAAAAAAATGATTATAAATAAAATGATGGAAAATTGGCAATCATATTATTTTAGACTAATAATCGATACAATGTACACCAAAAAGACATTTCTTTTACTTTGTTGTTGTTGTAAATAGTGCCTTGAAACCCAATGAAAATCTACATGACTCCCCTAGGCATCACAATTTTTCAAATAATTGGGGTGACGAAGTCGCCCGTCCCATGCGTGAGTCTCGCTAGATAGCCTTAGGATTTATGTTTCTATTTGGTATTAGATGTCCCTCTATAAACTCTCTAGAATTTGGATTATTTTATATCTTGTACCATCTACTATTTTCTTCATATAAAGAAATAACTTCAGCTGCCACCCAAGGACGTACTCTGATTAAGGGCGAGCCTCATTAAGTCAGTTTGTCTTCTTTGTGTGATTTTTTTCTCTCTCTCATATATTTCTCATAACAAAATTGTATCAGACCTGCAAGGTTCATCGACGAAACAAAATCAAGCGAAGAGATGACGTCCAACAATGTGAAGATCGAGAAGTTCACTGGGCGAAATAGCTTCGGGCGATGGCAGATTAATTAAGATGTATGCGCTTCTGAAGCAACAAGAGATCTAGGCACCGCTCATGACGGCCAAATCGAAGGATAAATCGAAGGAGATTGATCTTCAAGATCTAACATCGCAGGAGGAGAAGGAGCACTCGATGATCTTGTTGTGTTTGGCGGATCAAGATCACCGACGAAGAAACGACGACAGGTCTTGGTTGAAAATTGAGAGTCCTTACATGACGAAGTCGTTACAACAAGTTGCTATTGAAGCAACTTCTGTTCACTCTCCACACGCAAGAAGATACCCCTTTGAAGGAACATCTTGATCAATTGAATACGTTGTTGATGGAGTTGAGGAATATTGATGTGAAGATTGATGGTGAAGGTACTGCTCTACTTCTGTTAGTTTCTCTCCCTCTTTTGTTCGAATTTTTTGTTCAATCTATGAACATTGAAGGATTATATGGAAGAAGTAAAATCGAGTCTTTATACTCGTAAACTTCGGCATAGGGCTTTTGGTAATCTTGTGGGGACTCAGACCGCATGGTCGATTTCGATAGCGGAGAAGGGACATGCCTTGAAGAAGGAAAATCCAAATTCAGAGAACAAGAAATCAAATCCTAAAGAGATATGCCATTACTGTAAGGAACCATAGCATTGGAAGAAAATTTATCCTAAAAAAGCTACAATGTTTTCTTAAAAAAAAGCTCCAATGGCCACGGTGGCACGTAAGAAACCAAATTTAGAAGATGATTTGGTTCTTGCTGCAACCGATCAGGGATGTTTGGAGGAATATTGGCTTTTTAATTCGGGGTGTTCCTATCATATAATTCCAAGCAAAGAGTGGTTCTCAACATATCAGAAGTCTGATGACAGTAACGTTATCATGAGCAAGAAAGCATCATGCAAGATAATTGTGATCGACTCTGTTCAGATCAGAAGTTATGATAATAAGATGATACACTAACAAATATTCGTCATGTTCCATAATTAATGAAGAATCTAATATCACTAGGAGTCTTGGACTCTAAAGGATGTCAAACAATGTTATTAAAATCGGACCGGATCGACTGATTTGATCGGATCAACCAAGAATCTGTAGTTGGTTCAGTTCATTTTAACTCCACAACCAGAAATGATTTTGAATCGAACAAAACCGAAAAACCCGTGAACTGTAGAAAAATTGGTTCAACCATTTTTTTAAAATTGAGATAAGGAGAAAAAAAATTGGTAAAAACGAAAGGAAAATTTTGGAAAGAGAAGAAATAATAGGCAAGAACAAAAATAGAAAGAAGAATAATACTTTTGGATTAATATATGAATATAAATAATAAATTATCAATAATTATTATATTAAATAAATATTAACTTGTTAAAATGTAACAAATAATACTTTTGGATTAATATATGAATATTGGTAAGTTATTATTAAGATTTTATATATTATATAGTATTAATTATGCTCTAAATATTTAATAATATTATAAATAATACTATTTTAGTATAAATCCAGTTTAATCCAGTTGAATCCGATCGAACCAGTCCAACCATGACCCAGTTGGTCATCTGGTTCGATATTCGGTCCGATTATGAGAATATTAATGTCAGATCTATGCTATTGAATGTATTCTCATCGTCACAAACTATAGTACTGTTGTCATGAAGGGAGTCAAACGAAAATCCTTGTACATACTACAAGACAAAATAGTCTCTGGCGTTGTTGTGATAGCTAGTTCATCAGATTCGGAAGTGTCTAAGTTGTGACATATGCGGCTCAGACATATGAGTCAGAACATGATAAACATCCTCGACAAACAAAATCTTGGAGGAGGTTAGAAGATTTTTAAAATTAATTTCTGCAAGCACTGTGTCTTCGGCAAGCAACATCGACTTCAATTCGATAGGTGGTGCATAGAATGAAGACAACACTCGACTATATCCATGTTGATTATTAGGGTCTCTCTCGTATTTCATCTTTAGAATACGCTAGATACTTCCTTTGTGTGATTGATGAGTACTCAATGATGATCTGTGCATTTTAGATGGAACACAAGAGTGAAACTTTCAACGCTTTCAAGCAGTGAAAGATTATGATGGAGAATCAGACATCGAAGAAGGTGAAACATTTTTGTACTTAAAATGATCTAAAATTTTGTTCGTCTAAATTTAATCAGTTCTATAAAGATGAAGACATTGCTAAGCATCACAGCATAAAAAACACTCCACAATAGAACGTTGTGGTAGAATGAATGAACAAAACACTTTGGATAGAGCAAGATGCATGCTCTCTAATATTGGTTTGGATAGATGAAGACATTGCTAAACACCACTAAGTAATATACTGAATATAAATAATTTGGTTATCTACTTATACTAAAAAAATACACGAGGAAGTTATACTAAAACCAAAAGATAATTGAAAAGAAGATAATAATAATAATAATAATAATAATAATAATAAAAATAATAATAATAATAATAATAATAATAATAATAATAATAATAATAATAATAATAATAATAATAATAATAATAATAATAATAATAATAATAATTGTAAGTGCATGAAATAAATATCAATGATACCAACTAATAGGAGGAATTGAAGCGTGTCCAACAAGATCATAATCCAATAAAATCAAAATATCAACACCTTCAAGATGAATTCTGGAAAGTCTTTCAATAATGATATCCATAAGCTCTTTCTTGGTTTGACTCATCTTTTTTACTTGTTTTTATTCAAAGATAGTAATCGATCTAATAAATCTATGAAGTTTGGAAAAATATGCATTATAAAATAATAAAATTTAATATTTGAAAGGGAGAAATAAAGATAACAACGAGATATTATTACAATTGATATTATATATTTTTTTCTAAAATGCTTGTTTACCATTATAATTAAAAGAATGCACGTAGAGATATTTTTAATTATGAAATTTAATGCTATGTATAAATATATAATATGATAAGATGAACAATATTTACTATGAAATAATGATAGTTAAGAAATTAGTAATAGGAAAAAGAGAACGAAAAAAATATAAAATTGAAAATGCATATCTAGGCAGGAATAGAATAATAAAAATATTTATATAATATATTCATAACAGTAATAAGTTGGAATAAATGTAGTGAATATAACAAATAATTTAAATGAATAGAAAAAAATTATCCGAGAAAGCTATAAAAGATAAAAGAGAAAATAAATGATAAATGGGTATGGACAAAAAAAATCGATCTTAAATGCAGTAGTAGTTAATAAATATATAATTTTTTAAAAGGAGCCAAGTCTTTGCACCTTTTTGTCTCTACCCTTGCCCTTAATCCCGCCTCAATTCTATGCATATTGCATGAATAAACTAAATGCACTAAGCTTTATCACTTAACAATTAACATTCTTGTAGGTAGGGGTGAGCATAACCGGGTTCGGGCCGGGAATGAAGTCGTTCCAATACCGATCCGAATTTAATCGGAAAAAAGATAACTAGTCACATTCTCGATCCGGTTGAAATCGAGGTCGGGACCAGAACGTCCCAATTTGAATCGAGAACTAGATCGAGAAGTCCCGATTATTATAAATTTTTTCTTAAAGTTGTGAAGATTCAAAAAATTATAAATAACACAAAATATGTTACACTCGTGTAAAAAAATATTCAACATACAATTCTCTATTATAACTTAATAGATGAAAGTTAACATTGAAATCAAATATTTCATCAAAAACTTTTTTAAAAATATGCAAGATGCACCTTATACAATATAATCGAACATTTAATATTGTAGCAAAATTATAACACTTTTAATATTTTATCATTACACAAATTGTTAAACGAAGTATAAAACTCATCATGCAATGAAATATAATACCTATTAATCTAAATGTCAAACGTTCAGTAAAATTTCACACATCATCTAAATATCAATTTATCTTCAAAAGATATATTTAATATTCATTTGCAAAAGATTTAATTTTAAAATTTTATTTTTTAGGGCAAAGTCACGGCAGGAGGTATATATATATATAATAAAATATAAGAAGTAAGATATAAAGTGGGCCGAATAAATAAGACTAGATATATATAAGCTGAAATTAGAAAAATTATATATATATATATATCAAAATAAATAATTAAATATTAATAACGGTTCAAGATTAATCGGATATTTTATAGTGTAATCCGATTTTAATCCGAATCACATCGAGTATTTAGGTCCTTATACCGATATGAACCCGGATGATAATCGAACTGGGAAAAAATCTTGATAAATTAGGTTGGTATGAGCCGGGACAAATGGATCGTCCCGGCTCGTGCTCACCCCTACTTGTATGTGCAGTATCAGCAGGATTTCATCATGCGTCCAAATTTAGTTCCCCTGATCCCGTTGGCAGGATTTCGAATTGATAAAAAAACATGTTTCGAACTAATCTCATAATGACCCTAAAATTCTTTCTTATGCAACCCCAAAGAAGAATGAGGAAAACCAGGAAAAACAGTCTCAGTATAGTCTGCCATGCACCGTCCATGTAAAATTTAAGAATAATATTAAGAACATAAGTATACAAATAATAATTTTTTTATTATTTAGAATTATTGTTAGCTTATCTAATTTAACAATTAAGAAAATTATCAAAAGACACAATATTAACTTGTTAGATTTTTTTCATTTTTCTAAATTAAAAAAAGTGTTCCATCCTTAAACATAAATGTGGAATATTTTTACTATAAGTGATAATAGGAAAACTTGATTGAATAAATTATTATTAAAATTTTTATATAATTAAATTTATATTCAAAATAAATACTAAATATGTATATTTGAAATAAAAAATGAAATTAAAATTATAATAAAAAAGAAAATATGCCTTAGTTTAAGTTCTTGCATCCAAACTATCAAATAAAAAAAACGTGAGGGGAAAAGTTAGGGCCCCAGAACAACACCTCTTGATACTAGAAACGGCAAGGCAAACCAAGCATACCAGATGGTCCCAAATAATGAGTTACATAAAAAAATTATGAGGATAATTAAGGACACCGAAAGATAAATATTGATTAAATAAAGAATATTGTTTTATTACAGCATGTAGAGCAAGACATGTTCTAATTAGTTTGATGACTAATAATATATGAACCATTAACACATTTTGTAATTACATAAACGAGAGGTGACAAAATTTTGATTATTTCGTTCCTGGTTTGATATATTAAATGTTATTTTTTCTGCAAAAAAAACTTTTTTGTTTTTTACTATAATGTTTAAAATGTGTTATTTAGAAATCATCGACGTTGATTATACTCTAATGTCTAACATCTTTATTTACAGATGCATTAAATTCAATTATTTTGCCCCCGAAAAGAAATACTAAACAACCCTGAAACATTCCTATTAGTATTATTCATCACACATATATGGCTCTATTTCCTGCAGAAGTTTACCACTTTATGACACGTTATTAGTTCAAGTGACTTCATCAATGCTTCATGTCAGCTTCTGAACTTGATTCCCTATAATTCTAACGTTCTGAGTCCTCTTATTAAACTCGTTCATTTCATTAATGTACTAACAAGTTCTAAAGAGTTGGTGAAAGTTAACGGTAAGGTATTTTCATTCAGAAAAAGAACAAAAAAAAGTGATACTGATTATTCCATGAGCAAGTGTGGTAGGGGAATTCTAATGAACATAAAATAAGTTCAGTTCAAGCTCATATCATCTTCTTAATTTGTACTCAGGTCATATACATTCCAATTAGATTTCTGTGTAGTCTTAATTTTATGGATTGTATCCAATCTGTCAATAATAACAGTTGGCATGAGCTGATTGGATCAATGCTATCACATATCCAGATATATGTATTCCTTTGGATGAGAAGGCCAATTAATAATATTTCAATTATATTCTTCATGAAAAAAATATAATTGATATGTTCTTGTGAAACTTTACAATGGACCAATAAGAAGATAGGCAAAGGTGTGGGTGGGGATAAGGACCCTCGTCTCTTATGCATGCAGCATGCTATTTAAGCGCCACACTTCCAGGCTTCGTACTCACCAGCAGTTCACCATCCACGGCAGCACCTTCATTCAAACAGGGCGAGGCCACCTTCATCTCCCAACCAACAATGGCGACCATGGCCCTCTCCTCCCCATCCCTCGCCGGCAAGGCCGTCAAGCTCGCTCCATCGGCCTCCGAGATATTGGGCGAGGGCAGGATCACCATGCGCGGCAAGACCAGCGCCAAGCCCAAGCCCGTTTCCTCCGGCAGCCCATGGTACGGCCCCGACCGTGTCAAGTACCTCGGCCCCTTCTCCGGCGAGGCGCCGTCGTACTTGATCGGCGAGTTCCCAGGCGACTATGGGTGGGACACTGCTGGTCTCTCCGCCGACCCT
Organism: Pontederia paniculata; assembly: GCA_001647135.1. Lineage (NCBI taxonomy): Eukaryota > Viridiplantae > Streptophyta > Magnoliopsida > Commelinales > Pontederiaceae > Pontederia > Pontederia paniculata. The sequence goes on along the minus strand of LTAE01006062.1, from coordinate 15,645 downwards.
GAGACCTTCGCCAAGAACCGGGAGCTCGAGGTCATCCACTCCCGTTGGGCCATGCTCGGCGCCCTCGGCTGCATCTTCCCGGAGCTCCTGGCGCGCAACGGCGTCAAGTTCGGCGAGGCCGTGTGGTTCAAGGCCGGCTCCCAAATCTTTAGCGAGGGCGGTCTGGACTACCTGGGCAACCCGAGCTTGATCCACGCTCAGAGCATCCTCGCCATCTGGGCTTGCCAGGTTGTCCTCATAGGCGCCGTCGAGGGATACCGCATTGCCGGAGGGCCGCTCGGTGAGGTCGTTGATCCACTGTACCCCGGCGGCAGCTTCGACCCACTGGGTCTGGCCGAAGACCCGGAGGCTTTCGCTGAGCTCAAGGTGAAGGAGCTCAAGAACGGTAGGCTGGCCATGTTCTCCATGTTCGGGTTCTTCCTTCAAGCCATCGTGACCGGCAAGGGACCGCTCGAGAACTTGGCTGACCACCTCGCCGACCCTGTCAACAACAATGCTTGGGCCTATGCCACCAACTTCGTCCCCGGAAAGTGAGAGGATTAAAGGTGGACGGACTCCTTTTGTATTCTATATAGCTTACTAAATCCCCCAACAACTACCATTCTTTAGGTTCATGTGTGTTTTATATTTGAAACTGTTGGCAGTGGTGTATAAGTTATGAGAAATCAACTGCATTGGCCGATGCCCGGTGTCCATTATTATTGTTTTATTAGTATCCAAAAGGCTATGGAATGGGTTCCCTTCAATGCCATTTTGCTATGCAGCTTCAAACTCGATGCTGATTTTGTTCAGCAGCTCATACATGAAAAGATAAGAAATGATCGAAGTAAGATAACAACTGATATATTTCACGAAGAGTTGCTAAGCTTGAATATATTCAAAATTTTGAACAATTTTATAAGACGAACTATCTTGAAACAGAACAATTCGGCGGCTGCGTCATATACTTGGAGCCATATAAAGGTTAGACGATATGTTCTCTGCTTCTTCTAATCCATTACAGAGCTTTTGACACGAAACATATGCAAGTCTTAGACTAAGAATACGTTGACCAATTTGTTACCCAAATACCAATCATGACACACTTTTATTAGACTAAGAATTCAAATTTGGATCAGAACATAATTATACTGATTGATTCAAATGGAATCATTACAGTATTGGTGGTTGGAAATGCAGGCAGCAATCAAGACTTAAACAGGCCCGGAACCCCATTCCAAAATCTGATCTGAGTAAAGAAACAGTGTATATGGTGCACATTAATAAGCTGCAAAGTTCAGGAACATTATAAAAGGAGTCTTCATTCAAGGTATCAGTTATCATACTTGTGGAAAAGGCTTCTGTGGCGATCTTCGAAATGCCTGCCAAGTCTTATAGCTCGAGCTATTACTCACTTCATTTTATGTAGTTTATGATTATGTGCCACAGATAGCCTATTCTAAAATTTTAATGTTGCTATACATTATAGACTCGTGTGAAAATTTAAATTGAGAATATTATTTCTTTTGTTTAATTGGATGCTAGGTTCTGACTTCTGAGTACTATGGTTTCGTTATGCATCTTCAGGTAATGCCAGTATGTCACAAACAAAGCGTTATGCATTGATATTTTAATATTTGAATTTTTGTAAACTTAAATGGTTAATTTTACATTTTTTATGTATATGATTAATATTTAAATGAATCAATGTCTTCTTGTCAACTAGATTTGTTTATACTTAAAAATTAAATCAATTATACAAGTTTCTCTGCACTAAAATTTGTTATTTGTTACTATAATAGAATTCATCAAAATTCACTGGTAAACTCGTGACCCGACCCAATCGGGTTTCGATCGGTTCGGTTTTTAAGTCTCAAACACATATTGCCCGACTCAAACCAACCTGATCAAAATTGATCGATTGGATCGCATTTGAGATCGGATCGAGTCAAACTCGACCTGTGAACACTCCTACCAAAAAGTTTGTTTTTCTAACGCATAGTACTAAAAAAAAATAATTTTGCAATTTATCAATAAGTATCACGAAGTCGCAATTGCACGATCATTTTTACACATTTCATGTTCATTTTTACATTATTTATATAAATATAGGTTTTTTATTACACAGATTTAATTATTAATGACTAAAATTGAATATATATATATATATATATTAATTAGAAAATTTGACTATATTTTAATTATTGATATTAAAAAGGCACAATGAGACATTTGCATGGTCATTATTCATTAAGTTGATGTATTATCACTTTAAATATTTGTTCACAACTCGAACTTAGGAGTGCGTTGGATAAATACGTATAATAAGATACACAATATAATAATTTAATAAATATTCTAAAAAATACAAATATTCTTTTTGTATTTTCCGTAATGAAAATAGTTTGTAATAATAGTGAAAATTGAGTTTGTTCATAAATTTTGTTCTTTATAAATTATTATTCAATCATATTTTAATAGTTGTTTAGATATTTCACCCTCTCGATTATAATTTTTAATGCCTTAATCCTAGATTACACATTTACATATTTTAGTTTCCAAACTTATTTCTACTTGCCAGTGGCAAAAAAAAATAAAAAGTTATGTTAACTTAACTTTTTTTAAAAATTATGAAATATCATTTTCTCGACTTTCTTAATATTCTAAAAATATAAAATAAAATAAAATAAGGGTATATTTAACAACAATTTCTTTAATGATTATGGAAATTTCAGATCATGTTATTATTTTTAGCTTTTATGTTTGTTATTAAATAAGAGTAAAAAATATTTATAATTATTAAAATAAAATTAATAGACTTTTGGATGAAATATAACAAAATAAATTTATTGCAAACTGAGATAAGTTCAGTGACTAAAAATTATAATTTTGAATTAAATATGAAAAAAGTCATAATTAAGCATTTGTTACAAAATAATTTGGTATCGAGTAAATATGATACATGATTAATTATCCTTGTAGTTTACATTTCTTTGCATTATAATATAGGTCCCGAGTTTCCTTGTAGTTTATATTTCTTTTTGTTATAATATAGATCCTGATAAGCGTCATGCATAATGATGCTTAAAATAAATTCACTCAAGCCATAATTAGATTTGTCTCCACTGGGCCGTGCTCAAATAGCCCTACGCTCGGTAGTGCCCTGTACGTGGAACTAGCCCGTGTTCACTCTGGTATGCACATGAGAAAAAGCCTTTTTGTTTCTCTTTTCTTTCGAAATTGAAAATGATCAAACTAAACAGACTACTCTTTTTTTTAAGAAAAAAAGAACGAAACTTGAAAATAAAAAAATTAATAAAATCAAATAATATTTTTTAAATAAATCAGGTCTTAAAAAAGTTTTTCTGTAGAAAATGAAAAGTAACTAACTATGATAAAAAATGATAAATGCCCAATATTAAAAGGTACAAAATATTTTACCAATTAATTTCAAGAGATTATATTTCTTTGGATCTTATCTAGTAATAGTAGACAATACATATTTATCAATACATATTATACAAGAATTCATTAGTTGTGTTTTATGATGTAGGTGGTTTTGATAAAAAAAAACTCTTTTTTCCTAGAAAAAAATGTCTACTATAATTTATGTATTACAAAATAATTTTAAAGTCTAGCAAGGAAAAAATGTTGTCTCGGATATAAAGTATCAACAATAGTATTATTTGAATATATATTATAAAACTAATATATATCAACATCTAAAAATTAAGAGATCTGATGAGTGTTAAAAGTGATGCACAATATGTGGATAACTTTTTTAAAAGTTAAACAAAAAAATACCACCTACAGTAATAATTATGCAACGAACTCTAATAATGAAAATAACGAAAGTAATGGGTACAGAGAAATATGAATATTTAAGATATATGTTTAAAGAGAGTCAAAAATAAAAATTAAGACAGAAATATCATGCTCAAAATCTATAATTTCACTACAACAAAAAGAGGTTTTAGGGACCAAAATTATTGGTCCCTATAACTTCAATTTTGGTCCCTGTTTCTTTTTGCAACCAACATTTCTCTTGGTCCCCCTTGGTCCCTACAACCTGGTCTTTAAAACATTCAGGGACTGTAAACATATTTTGGTCCTAATTTGAAATGGTTTTAGCTGCTAAAAATAGAACATCTAAGACCAACACCTTGGTCCCTAATAATGGACTTCTAGGGACCAACAAGTTTGGTCCCTAAAAGTGTTATAGCAACCAACGAGTTTTAAACAATTGAAGTGATAATGTTCTGTTGTTGCTGAGTTCTTAATAGAAACTCCAACTCCAAAATTTTTAGATTAACAAAAGATGGACATGACTCATTCTTTGCTGTTGAGTACATAAAGTTATTTAAAAACTAATCTTATACATATAAGTACCTACTAAAGATTTAAAAAGAAAAAAGAAAAATTGTTTTGGGCAAATCCAAGTCTTGGTGATTAAAGATCCTGAATTGACACTTTTCTTCACTGTCTTTTGAGCAACCAGACTCCTAGGTTGTTTCCCACTTCATCACTTTGTGTGCTGGAATCTTGACATCACGTAGTTGAGAAAATGGCTCCCCAACAAGTCCTTGCATTCATAGAATATGTCACTGAGATGGTCATCTTGAACTGACACCATATCTTCAACTTTGATGCTCTCCATGAGATCATCATTTATCATCTTTATAAATCATAAACATGAAAAAAAATAATATCAATTAGATTGTTTATATAAGTACTGTGAAAAAAAATCCTGTAACATACTAATGCAACTCTGTTTGCATCCGAAAAGAACAATGAAGTAGTTGGCCAAAAGTTTGAAGAGCTTTCTACTCATGCAAGTCACATAAAGGCAACTAAGATGTAGTGGTCAAAATTTTGTGACTTGGATCCAATAGATTTCTCATTTTCCAAGATAAAATTTTGAGAAAATGTTATTTTTAAATAATCAAACAAGTAGAAACAGTGAGTTAAGAAAAAAAAAGAAAAATATATATAATTTAATTCTAAGTTTGATCATATATGTAATTCTAAGGCAACTGGTGAAATCCTCAGATGACAAAGAGGTATCGAATCAGAGTATATCTGAATTATATATATATATATATATATATATATATATATATATGCAAAATAAGAAAGATTTTATTGTAATTCTAAGAAAAAAGAAAAAGAAATTTGCTTACTCATGATAACCTCTTAGTTTGATCCTATATGTAAAAAATTCTAAGGCAACTGGTGAAATCATCACATAAAAAAGAGGTATAGAACCAGAGTATATATATGCAAAATAAGAAAGATTTTATTGTATGAACATGATCCACATGCTTGACTTAACAAAGAACTAGGACATCAAAGGGGATAAAAGAACTAACAGATCCAACGTACCTTGAGGGAGCATGACTCTGTTGGATCAAGAGAGGCTGCTCTCATGAGTCGATGACGACCAATAAGAAATAGATGCATGGTTGCCACGTCGAAGAAGATGGATGACGAATCTGTTAGGAGGATGCGAAGACACTAAACTTAATGGATTAAAATGGCAACTTCAAGCAGCCTTAATTTTATGTTACTAGAAACTCTGGACTCTCACTCGTTGATATGGTAAGCTTTGGTAGTAGTGAGCTTACATCAGAGTTGAGCTGGAATTGTGGTGAAGAAGATCCGACTAACAATAAAGTTGTCCTTGAAACACGGCTTATACAGATAAGGAATTTCTTGTTTATATTGTTTGTCTCTCTTGGTATTCCTGTTCTCACAATGTAGAAACCTACATATCAAGTTAGTAGTTAAGAACGCATGACTCTTGGCTCATAACCAAGAGTATATGTCTTAGTTGGCCATGTATGATATGTAGAAACCGATAAATAAATGTGCATCTTTCATCTCATCATCTTTGTTAATTATCAACTTGAGGTTTAGATCTTTACTTTCTTAATAATCTTGAGTTCCATTAACATGTGAGCGAATTTTTGTTACAGAAATTACAATTTAACAAACAAGTTGCAAGTAATTTCATACATATGAACAATATCTGGTCAGAAGTGTATGTACCAGAAGGGGAGATGAGAAGCACCATGATGAGGCAACAGCAGTACATGCAGTAATCCTTGCCCAGCCTTGGAAGATCCGGCCGACGACCTCGACGAGCGAGTGCCCGGTCATGGACGTACTCACCGTTCCCCTGTTCGTCCCCCGACATGCCGCGCGCAGACTCGCGACCTCCCCATCCCGACAACTTGCGAGACAGACCTCCACTCACCTCTGCCATGTCGCCCTCACGTACGCCGACGCGTCCTCCTCGGAGGGCACCCTGGCCTCCGGCGTCGTCCGTTTCAGCGAGGCGAACGCGCCCCCCATCCTGCTGGAGGGAATCTTAGTCGGCGGCGTTCCCCTCATCATCCCCAAGTCCGTCTTGCTCCCTGTCTGTGCCAGGTGAGCGGCTGCTGGACAGAGCGCCCGGCGAGAGGCGCGGGAGGGACGGGGACGGTGTGTGGTGCCTCACCTTCGGGAACTCCGACCTGGTCGCCGTCCACAGATCACTTGGGAAAAATTGCCCTATGCAGAGATCTGACAAGAAGGAGAGCCGTCGAGTTATTTTTTCTAGGGTTAAAAAATTTAGGTAAGATCTGAATCGTTCATTTAAATGAATGGTATTGATCATTAATTTTTTTTATAAAATCATCAAACAATCTGATCCATAGAAAAGTTAGTATGCTATAAGGACCATTAGATTCAGTCCTTATAATCTATTTTTAAGAACTATGATCACGATTGGTCCTTAATCTCATATCTTAATTAAAATTATTAGGCACCAATGTTACCTGTGGTCCCTACTATATCTTTATTAGGCACCAAATCAATATTAGTCTCAAAAATATCAAAAAAATTGGGACCATTTTTAAATTGGTCTCTAATAAATATTTTAGGGACTAAAATATGATTTGTGCTTAAAATATTGGACATTTTTGTTGTAGTGTTTATAAATTAATGTAATTATCACAGGCAAGTTCCTCGGAGCCGGTGAGAGGCGTTTGTGTCGTTGGTGGCGTGGAGCTCAGCCAGCGACCGCGCGTGCGGCATGGTAAACAGAGAAGAAAGAGGAAAAAAAATGCAGGTGATGCAGCAAAAGATCGTGTTCTACCTGGTGATGGGTAGGTGTTTGCCATTCTTTGTGTGATTGGGAGATGTAGTTGCAACCGCACCACATTGCATCTATAAATACTTCTCCAACGTTTTCAACCGGTACATATGCTTTTCTGCAATACATGCATATACTTTCTCTATCCATTTCCAACCTACAGGAAGCAAAGCTAGAGGTATTCTTGATCTCTTTTTAATCTTATTTTAGTATCAGTGTTAAACAAAATTTTACCAATTATTTTCATGAATTTAAATCAGTTCGGTTTCATGGCATTTTATTCACAAGGATGAAATCTACCTATTTAAGTTGCATCTTGATTAGTTTGTAAAAAAAAGTATTTTTAAAAATATGTCCTATCACATATTAATAAACAAATAAAAAATTAATATAGAGTTAGGGCACACCTTTCATTAGAGAAGGGTTGAAAGCTCAAGTTGACCTTAGCAAAGGTGCTAGATGTTTCAACCCAAGGATTCCTGTGTAACCTATTGGTTAATTTACTATATGTATTTTGCTTTATTTGTTTCCTTTTATGAATATATATTTTGGCATTTTCAGATTTTCTTTTGCTCAGTTCTGTGAACAATGATTTTATCCTTAAAATGATAAGATGTAAAGAGTCGTTTGAGCATTTCACCAAGAACAACAGTATTTTAATAGATCTTTGATACTCAACATTGACAATTTCTAATTTGTTAAAGCTCCAACTTAGTGAAATTTCAAGCCAAAATTACTATAATTCAAATTTATTTGGTTTGGTTATAGAATCTGGGCCATGTTGTAGTTTTCAGCTAGAGATTATAAGCACACATCAAAATGTGATATATTAACTTCTGTTATCTTAAATCATGTTATGGATTTTCAAAAGCATAAAATTTTGACAAGTGACTTTGCCCACCTATCTAGTTTGAATTTTCTTTAAATGGGATTTAATGGTTTCAAAGCAGTCTTCCCTTGGCGAACTCAAAGTTTTTATGATCAGTAAATGCAAACTAAGTGGCACAATTCCAAAGGGAATGTTTTCAGGCCTAAAGCATCGGGTGACACTAAACTTATCAAAAATTTCCTTTATGGCCCTTATCGTTTTCTCTTGGAGAATTAATGACAATCAGAATATTCAACATATGAGAAAATCGTCTTGACTCTTGATGACTTACTTTCAAATTGGATTTCGAATTGGAAGTCAATTGTCTCGATAAATCTCAACGGAAACTCATTCAATGGTTCACTGCATTCATTGAATATTCATCACTTACGTCCTTTGTTGTTGATAACAATCAACTCTCAGGTTTGGTCGCATCTAAAATTTGTTTTGGCAATTCTCTTTGGCCATATCCCTAGTTAGATTTGTGCGGGTTTTCAACAATTAACGTTGTCAGATTTACAGTTCACATAGCATAATGGCGTTCTTGATCTTTCCAACAACAATGTAATATGTTAGATTCCTTTTATAATTATATAAAATTGCAATTTTACTCTATCATTCATTACATGTTATTCACGACATTCATCATAAGCTAATGTTTGCTTTGCAGGTTCCATTCCTATTTCCATTAGGAATTGTACTATGGTTATGGAGCATAAGTTGCAAGGCAATAAACTAGATGGAAGTGTGCCCCCCCCTGTTCTATTAACAAATTTCACTTACGTTAATTTGTCCATGTATTCACTTACAGGATCTTCTCGATCGCAACTTTTTCCTTCAATTAATATGCAAGGCATCTTTCTATCTGACAATAATTTAGATGGCCCTATTCCTAGTGATTTAGGTTCAAGGTTTCCAAACATAGTAGAGTTGAATTTATCTTTTAACAAACTTATTGGTCATTTTCCAAATGCCAGTCACACTCTGCTTTCTGGACCTATAACATTCTCTAAAGACACTACTAGTAGATTAAGCTCCCTTCGTGTACTCAAAGCTGGTGATAACAAATTTTTTGGAACCATTCCAAAATCATTACCGATTTATCTTGTCTCACTTTCTATCCTTGATCTTCATAGGAACAATATCAGTGGAAAGTTACCATCTTTGATTTCTCAACTTCACTCATCATCTCATGATCTTTTTGACAATAATTTAGAAGGTTCTATACCATGTGAAATTTGCACAATGGTTAGTCTTTCCTTTCTAAACTTGTTAGGAAACAAGTTCAATGGCTACAAACCAAAAAATTGTCCCACAACTAATGTTTCCAACCGATGTCCATCTCAATACTCCAAGCATGGGGCACATCTTTCGGAAGGGTGGATCATCACAATTGTTGTTACAATTAGTTTCATCGCTTGCACATTAGTAACATGGTACTTTGGTTTGTTAAGATGGAGAAGATTTAGGAATAGCATTTTATCATTGATATTAGGTAATTAATACATCTTTATAATTTGTAATTGATTTGTTTAGATGTAAAAAGATAGGGGCATCATTAATTTTTCATTGATTTCATTTCATAGGTAATAGGGAGGCTTATCAAGCAGAAATTGAACTTGTTTCCACAACACGACTTCTTCCACGACTCAACGCCATTGCGGGCAACTTTACGCCTAATATATCCCAATTGCTAACTGTAGAAGATATCTCAAGAGCTACTCAGAACTTCAATGAATCCTGCATTATAGGACATGGCGGTGGTGGCACTGTTTATAAAGCGATGCTAGGAGTTCAACTTGCTGTTATAAAGAGGCTTTGCGGAAATGATGAGTATAAATAGCAAGCAGAATTTAAGGCGGAGATGGAAACTTTAGGAAAGGTGAAACATCGAAATCTTGTGCAATTGTTGGGCTATCGTGTGTCTGGTTGTGGTGACGATCACTTCCTTATATATGACTACTTGGAAAATGGAAGTCTAGACAATTGGTTGTGGAACACAATAGTGTTGTTGAGGCTCTTGGATGGCATATGAGATTCAAAATTTGTCTAGGAACAACTCGAGGTCTTGAATTTCTGCACCATGTTTGTACACCACGTATCATACACAGGGACATCAAGTCTAGCAATATTCTACTAGATATGGACTTCGAGCCGATAGTCAGCGATTTTGGTTTAGCACGTATACTTGCCGATGACGAAAATCATGTCGACACCATCCTTGCGGGGACAATTGGTTATGTTCCACCAGGGTATTCACAAATGATGGGAGCAACGACCAAAGGTGATGTTTACAGCTTTGGAGTGGTAATATTTGAGTGGATGACTGGAAAGCCACCCATAGGAGAAGAGGTAGCCGACGGGGTCGGGAATCTAGTGTATTGGGTGCGGTGGATGGCTAGGAAGCGCAAGGAGGCTGATGTGTTTGACAAATGCCTCCCTACAAGTGGATTTCAAAGGAAGCAAATGGTCAAGGTACTTGCGGTTGCCAATGGATGCACAACTGCGACCCAAGGAGAAGGCCTACCATGCTTGAGGTCGTCAACATGTTGAACCAGATTGATGCAAAACCATCCACTTCAAGAGGGTGATGACAAATGTTGTTGTCGGACATGTACACCTACTACCATGGTACTAGAACCTACCATTATTGCCTTTCATATGCTCTACTATATCCAGATTTTGTTGATATCAATTAATTGAATAAATGTACCATGCATTATATATAATCTTATATTATCAACTTATTACTTCTCCTTTGCATTAATTAATATTATATTATCTCATTTTATTGCGTATGTCTTAATTGTTATTTTAGCTAAGTTGTTGGAACTAGAATTTTATTATGAACTTCATGAAAACAATGTTTGAGATGGTTTAAATTCGTAGTCATGAATTAAAAATTGTAACATATTTCAATTCACTTACGAGAAGTGTTATTTCTTAATTGTGATATAATGATATGACATTATTAACATTCATTGGAACACTTAAACAAATATTGAGATGATTCAAAATCACTCTAATATTGAGTATCTTCATGATAAAATAATAAGATTGTTAGATATATATACAACGTACATAAGTCGATTCATTTTAAAATCATCCATAAAGGATGATACACTTTTCATACCATTCCAATATAATCCTACCATATTTGTAAGAAGGCTTTGATATTCAATATATTATTGCCGAATTTTTTTCGATAGATGAATTGTTATCTTGAAACATACATAACTTTATAGTTGATGAAGTTGACTCAAAAATCTACATATTAAACTTTACTTTCATTTGCTATTCATATTTATCTTTATATAAATATTGAATTAGTAAGGATACTAGTTAGAACTATTTTAAATGAATAATAACATTAATCTCTAGGGTAGAACCATGTGCTTGGCCCGCCCGTATAATAATATGAAGTAAGTATATGGACACAAAACAACTATGTGACATTCTGGTTAGATCAGTCCTTCTAACCCAATAGGCAGTCCAATGTTCGAGTCTTGGCTTTGTCGGATTCTTATTCCCTTTTAAGACCCCGTTATTTTATTTAATTTTTCCTCCACTAATATATTTTCCTTCACTTCACTAATAAAATAATTTTAGTTAAATGACATCAATTAATTATATTGTATCAAATAATAATTAGTTTTAATATATTAACTCAAAATTAAAGCACATTTTTATTTCCTTTTAAGAGCTGATTATTTTATTTTATTTTTTCCTCCATTAATATATTTCCCTTCACTTCCACTAATAAAATAATTTTAGTTAAATGGCATCAATTAATTATATTGTATCAAATCATAATTAGCTTTAGTATATTGACTCAAATTAAAGCACATTTTTCTCTTTATATTTAAAATTTGAGATAGTAAATAAAATTTAATATAATATTTTCTACTCATATTAAATTTGCTTGTATATGATAAAATATATTTTAGTTTGTCCTTAATTACATAATCAATTATAATTTTTTCTAGTCTTAATATTATATAATAAAGTTATATTTTATTGTTGATTAAATATCTTTTTAATTAATCTAACACAAATCACTTATATATGATATGTTAGCACTATAATAAATAATTGTTCAACTTTAATTTAATAATAATATTTATAATATGAACTTTAACTTTAATAATATACAATTTATTAATTATGAATTAAATATTTATATTTACTATTCTTCTCTTATTTAAAGACCCGGTTATTTTATTTTAATTTTTCCTCCACTAATATATTTTCCTTCACTTTACTAATAAAATAATTTTAGTTAAATGACATCAATTAATCATATTGTATCAAATAATAATTATTTTTAATATATTAACTCAAAATTAAAGCACATTTTTATTTCCTTTTAAGAGCCGGTTATTTTATTTTATTTTTTCCTCCATTAATATATTTCCCTTCACTTCCACTAATAAAATAATTTTAGTTAAATGGCATCAATTAATTATATTGTATCAAATCATAATTAGATTTAGTATATTGACTCAAATTAAAGCACATTTTTCTCTTTATATTTAAAATTTGAGATAGTAAATAAAATTTAATATAATATTTTCCACTCATATTAAATTTGCTTGTATATGATAANTTAAGTTAGAGATAAAGTGTGTTATTTACATCACATCACTTGCAGCATGATGACTTCAAAGAAGTATTAATAAAAAATATTTTTAAACTAATAGATCGATAATGGACTATGCACGGTATAAATAAAATATTTTGAAATTTATTTTCAGAATTTAATAAATATATATCAATATAAGAAGAGTAAAAAATATTCCCAAGAGTAAAAAAATATTCTTATATATATATATATATATATATATATATATATATAAGTCAAAGTAGCTATGTTATTGATTTTTTAAAAATTTATATAGAAGTTATTGATTTTTTTTGAAAAATTAGATCGAGAATCATATAATTTAGTTAGTATCTCGTTCTATAAAGAAGTAAATCATAAGATCTTCAAAAACTAGTTAGTGAAGAATATATTTATCTTTTTTATTATAAACATTTTTATTTTCTAATATAAATATTCTACAAATGACAAAATTCTCATTAAGTTACGTAATATAATAATGTAATATAAAATTATATATTTATTTTGTAATAAATGTTTTTGACTTAAAATTGTAAAATATAATTATTATCTCGATGCATAAAAAAGATAATCATAATTTTTTTGAACAGTAGTTAGTGAGTAATAATTTCTTATTTTTATTACTTTAAAATTGATGATGAATGAAGTGTGTCATTTGTATTATCTCATTCTCATCTTTGAAAGGAAAGAGACTATGAACTGTTTCCAAAGTTCTAACCAAAAAAAAAAATTTAAAATAATTAAACATGGGATGAAATATGTTATTTGCATCATTTTCTAAAAAGTATTTTTAAATAAACATAATGGATAATAATTTGTTTCAAATAATCATAACACAAAATAAATTAAAGAATGACAGATTGCTATAAAAGTTTTAACCATTAGATATGTGCGTGACATTGCTTTAAAAGATTTTTTTATTTATTATCATTTTGAACTAATTTAATATTTTAGTGATAGTTAAGATATATTTGCCTAACATTTTAAGTGTCTAAGAGAAGAAAAAATATCCGTTCGATCATTTGAATATTATCTACATTATATAATTTGAATAAAATAAAATCAGTTAATATGTTAGCAAAGTTATATCATAATTATATGTATGTATGAGTGTGTATGTAGAGGCTAACTTTTTCCTGCAAATGTATATGGTTAATCATCCAAAAAGAGTACATACATACATACATACATACATACATATATATAATGTACACCAGATAATTAAGTTAAGAGTCCAAAGTTAAAATTTACTGGAACCGAATACACAAAAGAAAATAGGTAAAAAATAGAAATTAAAAATGAAATTAATAAATTGAAAGAAATTTAAGGAAAAGAAACAGATTCAACATAAACTAAAATATTATTGGTACACATGTACTTGCCAAAATAATATTTTAAAATACTTTATTTATTTTTTAGGTTTTATAATGAGAATGATGTGTTTAACTTTTTATTTAAATTCTTGGCAAATTTTTTATTAACTATCATTATCATAGTTAATAAATCTAAGAAGAGATACTATTATTTTATGAAAGAAATTTGTAATAAGAAAAGTTGCTATTTAATTTACAAATCACACACACACACATACACATATACATATACACCAGATAAGTAAGGTAAGAGTCGAAATTTAAAATTTACCGGAACCGAATACACAAAAGAAAATAGGTAAAAAATATAAATTAAAAATGAAATTAATAAATTGAAAGAAATTTAAGGAAGAGAAGAAGATTCAACATAAACTAAAATATTGTTGGTACACATGTACTTGCCAAGATAATATTTTAAAATATTTTATTTATTTTTTATGTTTTATAATGAGAATTATGTGTTTAACTTTTTATTTAAATTCATGGCAATTTTTTATTAGCTATCGTTATCATACTTTATAAATCTAAGAAGAGATACTATTATTTTATGAAAGTAATTTGTAATAAGAAAAGCTTCTATTTAATTTGCAAATCACACATTATTGACATTTTCTTATTGTGTATTGATATAATTTCATGAAAAGAGATTATGCATGACCCATTTCTAATATACTAGCTGTTAAATTTTTTGAAATGAAATAAATTTTAATTTTTCTTTGTAAACTGAAATTATATTAAGTAAAATTTTATTTGAATTTATAATATGCTTGAGTGGGTAATACAATTTGATATTTAATAATTTATTAAGTATTTTACTATTAATGTTTAATTATATATTTCTTATAATCTTTGCCCTAGTTCCGTCACTGTGTATGTATGTATGTATGTATGTATGTATGTATGTATATGGAGAAGTGAAAATGACCACTTGACAATCTCTCTTGAAGTTATGTAAATAATAATTTTAACAATTTTTTATATAAATTTAATTATCCTAAATTATAAAAGAAGATAATCATATAATTTTCAAAAATATTTAGCAGGGAATATAATTTTATTTTATTATTTTAAATATGTTACATTTATACCAAATGAAGTATGACATTTGCATCATCTCACTATAATTCCCTTTAAAGGCCTGAAAATGAAATCTTAAATAAAAAACATTTTAAAATTAGTTAATATATTAGAATGTGCAGTTTGTGTTACCGTGTCCTCTTTGAGATGGAAAAGAGCATGTGGAGCTACAAACATAATCCTGAATAAAAACTAAAATATTTTAAATATGTAATAATAAATTTATATTAATGTAAGAGGTAAATTTTATAAAATTTAAAATAATATATATGTTATCTATAAAAATAAAGTCAAAAAGGACAAGTGGCATGCTATCATGAAGCCATAACTAAAAATATAAATTTTAAAGGTATTTTATATACTACAAATATTATATATATTCTAAAGGTAATTATTTATTTTAAGTTTTTGTATTTTTTTTCTCATACAATTAATATATATTATATATAATGTGACATTAAAGATGACAAAACCATAACTAAAAAATAAATATATAGTTTTTACAGATAAATAACAATAAGATAAATAGGTTGTGTCAATAAGGGTCTCTCTCTATCTCTCTCTCTCTCTCTCTCTCTCTCTCTTTCTATAT
>LTAE01006061.1:2848-26593 GCA_001647135.1 Pontederia paniculata | reverse complement strand
TGTGCAACCATGGCATCATCACCAGCAAATCCATAGTCATCAGCATCATCATCCACTGCAGAACTAGTTACATGCATAATCAATGCAGGAAAAGCAATATTCCATGAGCAATTATGTCCAGTGTGTAATGCACAAGTAGATAAGAATCCAATAATGAACAATATGGAATAAGAATCATGATATCAATAATATTCTCCAATATAAGAGTTTCCAAAGATAAGGACAATGGTAATAATTGGAGCAATCCAATATAGCAATATAAGATCAGTAATGAGTTAGCTTCAAAAATAAGCTGAGAATATATGAATCAATATATAAGGAGTTGAATCATGAATATCAGTAAGTACTCTTTTCATATCTGATATGATAAGGCGAACAATAAGCTTATCTTCCTATATAACAATGAGATCAATAATAGAACACGATCTGATACTTTCAATCTGATAAGACTTTCGATTCGATCAGTAGGAATGAAGGATGAACTCCTAATTTGATACATCTCCTCTATTATCTTTTCTCAAATATGTGGGTGGCTCATTTTACAATACAGTCCTACTTTCACAGGAATAGTCTAGGTGATATCTAAGTGATTAAGTTAGTCTTGTCCCATTAATGATTTCATGTGTTTATTCGGTACAAAGCTCATAAAGAATGAAGCCAACAGTACCGAGCTCATATGATCCAGTAAAATCTTTATTCTGAGTTGCCATGATATTAAACAATAGAGGTCAACGGGGGTACCAGCCGTGACAACAACAAGATGTCCATCAAGTGGAGAGGATGCTCGAGTATCCTCTTTGTTACAGGGAAGGGAGCTCTCCAAGCAACAGGAGCAAAGTGGAAAAGTTGCAGCTAGGCCACCGACCCCTAACGATATGAAACAACGATCAACGATAGCTCCCAACTGTACACATGACAATCATAATCTTTAGTCTTGTTACCCTTACGTGATATCTAGTATAAGTCCTTAGTGTAGCACCAAATGATATAATATAATTAGTAACAATGGAAAATATCTATAATTTGTCTACAAGATAACTGGTATAAAATAAGGAGAAAATGACCAGGATTGATTTGTCATGGGCCGTGACACCTGTCTCACGGCCGTGACAACTAGTGTCACGGGCCGTGACTAGGGTGTCATGTCCCGTAACGCGTCAGGGTGGTCTATCCTTCACGGTCACGGGCCGTGACTCAGGAGTCACGACCGTGATCGGATAGTTTACTTCATGGATCGTGAGCATCACGACCTTGGAGGTTATTCCTTGGTGGGTTATTACGGGCCGTGACATGGCATCACGGGCCATAAGTCACTCGCACGGCAATTGAAATCGTGCGAGTTCCCGATCGTGATCCCAACGTCGTCTTTCGATCTACGCATACTGGTGACCAGGATTTGATTCGTCATGGGTCGTGACACCTATCTCACGATCGTGACAACTAGTGTCACGGGCCATGACCAAGGTGTCACCCCTCGTAACGCATTAAGGTGCCTTCATGGTCATGAGCCGTGACTCGGGAGTCACGACTGTGACTGGATGGTTTACGTCATGGATCGTGAGCATCACGACCGTGGAGGTTACTCCCTGGTGGGTTATTACGGGTCGTGACATGGCATCACGGATCGTAAGTCACTCGTACGACAATCAAAATCGTGCGAGTTCCCAATCGCGATCCCGACGTCGTCTTTCGATCTATGCATACTGGTCACAGGCCATGACAAGGGTGTCACGATCATAAAATTGGTCATCACGACCGCGATTAACATCACAATCGGATGTCGAATGCTAATCTGGGTCTGGACACATCGTCACGGGTCGTGACATGGGTGTTATGACCGTGAGACGGTCATCACGGGTCGTGACAAGGGTGTCACGACCGTGAACATGCTCTTCACGGGCCGTTACATTGTCATCACGGCCATGACGGTACAAGAAAATCTCGTTTGCATCCCATCGATCTATCCAATTACAATATGAAGAAACCATAAATCAAAATTCAACTTCTGATTTCCTTCTTCATAGATAAGGAAATATCTTTTTGGAGAAATAAAATATGAGTAGATAATACTTTTGAAAAGATAAAATCTGGTTAGGTTGGGAGATAATTGGGGAGTTACAATAAAGATCCAACCATCTGACATATACTTCTTGTGAACTTTACTTACTACTATTCTTATTTATATATTTCCAAAGGGTGCAAGTGCACCCACTAGCACACCCATGTGCCCTTGATCTAATCCTAATATTATAAGTTTATATATTTTAGCCCTAAAATATATATTTACATATTTTTTAATAGATTAATATATTGATATATTCCTAATAAAAAAACTAGTAGAATCGAACATTATTTACGTCTTTACAATTACATATTTTCTCGATCCTTTCATTCCATGTTCATTTTACAAGTTTAATAGCATTGCTAACTATTAATCAATTCTTAATTCTTAACCATTCCAAAATTTTACTTTGGGCTGGTTCACTTTAACAAATACTTGCTAATTAATCTATAAATTGATTAGCAGCGTATTTAAAAATAACTTATATTTAATCAGGAACTAGGTATTAATCAAATATTTCCATAATTCCTATCACATATGTATTATTACAAATGTTGGTTTTATTCTATACAAGAATTATAGCTACTCGTCATATTCTTAACGCACTAATTCACTTAATTTGATATTCATTTACGTATGCTAATTGTATTTATTTTATTCCTTCTCTGAATCAAATTGCTATACAATTATAATGTTCATTGTCATCTTTGGAGGAAAGCTTTGGGTGTACACTTTTCTCCATAGGCTACCATCAACTCCAAAAATGCATGGGTGTGAAGTCCTTCTTCC
This sequence comes from Pontederia paniculata, assembly GCA_001647135.1. Lineage (NCBI taxonomy): Eukaryota > Viridiplantae > Streptophyta > Magnoliopsida > Commelinales > Pontederiaceae > Pontederia > Pontederia paniculata. The sequence continues at coordinate 23,742 of LTAE01006061.1, read as the reverse complement.
TAGGTCCCTACAACAAGATAACTACATGATTAAGAGAAATCTTATTTAAAATAATGTTAAGGTGTGAAAAACATGAATACCATACAGGGAGTTCACTAAACATGTAAAGGTCAAAATAGGATAAGATTATGCAATATGAGAGATCAAATACGTGATAAAATGTATCTCTACATGTAGAAATATGTAATAAACTCTTTGTCATCAACAACTCTTTTACGTTACCAAAATGGTTCAAATCTTCCATCAAGTCAACAATAAAATCATCGATTGACTCCATTAACTTCCTGATGGAAGGATGTCAAAGCTCGTGCCCCACAATGATCGAACTTCTTTTACTAATTATGGTGACCCGAGCCCGAGCCCTATTTAGATGATGAACGCTCCCGATGCCTACATCTCACTTGTCTCGTTGAGTAGATCATTGTCGTAATGCTTAATTACTGAATCGCCATCAGAATCAATGGTGATGGAGCTCCTAGCGTCTAGATGGCAGTTTGGCAGCATCGAGTGGAAGGTAGGAGAGGAGAAGAATGATGGAGAGAGAAGGGAAGAAAAGAAGAGAAAAGGGTCGATCTCTTTTATAAACTCGGTGCCACTTGTCGTGCATCCAACAATGCAATTCTTTTTTCTAGTTCTCAACTCGAGCTTACCTGTTCACTAGTAGAGAGTAGTAGAGTGCTCGCAAATAGAAAAAAAATTGATGTTTTCTCTAATCTACTGCAACGGAAGAGGAAGGAGTCATCTTTTGCATGCAACAGAAGAGGAAGGAGTTATCTTTTGCTTGCAAGAAGAAGGCATTGCTCATCGACCTCCTTTTTGCTAACAGGGCAAAAGAGGATACATGTCAAGAGAAGCCTCTTTTGCACGTGAACAAAAGAAGAGGGCCTCTTTTGCTCGCAAGAGTCCTCTTCTAGAGAGAGAGAGGTTGCAATTAATGGTGGTAGCAAAAGAAGCGATGAGGCAGCAACAACATCGACAATGAATGGCCATGGGGACAATAGGTCACGAACATGACACATTGGTGTGGGATTTAGGGAAGAATGGTGCTTTTTACCTTGGGACCCAACAAACCGAAAAACTAAAAAAGGACCTTCAGCTAGACCCCAAAGCACATCATGTTCAACGATTATACGTACGAGCTCCTGATTCCATTGTGTGCTATCTCAAAATGAGTTTGCATACAAGTTAATTCGTTTTCTAATGTAGGATCGTAAAATCGTATGGTTGTATGAGTTAACTCGCGATTTTGACAATCTTGAGTGTAACAATAAGTAAAAGAAAGATGCAGTGGATAAACATTCATATGTCGATGGAAAGGGCTCAACATAGGTGCAGGGGCCACATGCGTGCTGGCGACCTGCGCCTATTCCAAATATGGAGAAAGAGAAGCGACAAGCGGAGATGAGAAGATGAAGTAGCATACCTCCATGATCCACCTTCCATTCCACACTTCACTTAGAGAAGATGACAAGTTTAGGGTTTTGGATTCGAAGGGAAACCAATAATAAAGTGATGCTAAGTTAGTTTTTTTTTGAAATAAAACAAAAGTGTAGTTTGTCTTTAGATTGCACCTATTCACCCCAATATTTCAACTATTTAATCCTTATCAAAAGCGACCAACGATCACGCTCAAGCCTACTTATTTTTACTCCTATACCAAAATATACCACCTCTCTCTCTCTCAGTTTTCATTTTTAGATTTGTTCTAATCTTTTAGATTTATTTTGTATTTTTAAATCTATTTCCATTGCTTTTTATTTTTTTATATTTATTTGTTATCTAGAAATAAGAGCATAGTGCAGTGTCTCATTCCTCGACTTGAATATCAAAAGATTTCGAGTTCGATTTTCATCAGTGAAATTTATATACTCTTTTATTTTTTAGCATTTTTTTTCTTCATATCACGCCTTGAGCTTGTTTTTAATCGAAAAGAATCTATATGTTGTTATCTGATTAAAATTCTTCAAACACATTACTTTTGGGACAAGTCCGTCTTTAATTTTGTGTTCACCTATATTTTCTTTGTTAGATATCAAATGGTGGCATAGGTTATGACAAATATGATGCTTAATACATAAATGCCAAACAAAAAACAAAGTGCGAATAAGGATGTTGGCTAGCAATTCACTGTGACAACAGAAAAAATAAGTCTACAAAATAGAGCAGAATGTTTAGATATAAAATATGTCGAATAGTTTTCCAAGAACTAGAATAATCGATCAATCTGAAAAGGAAATTAAGTTAACTTACGAACCAAAATTTCATCTAAAATCAAGACAAACATATTGAAAAGAAAAGAAAACTCACACAGAAGAAGATTGAATAGATGCTAAAAATAAAGCAAATCATTTTAAAATAAATCTAACAAAATAAAATTTGTCGAGTTAATAAAAAAAAGTGTTATTACAATATTTTTTTGCGTTATTACAGGATCAAAGAGTTTCTCCATGCGGATTATTAAGATCACATTCTGGGAGAATTTAGATAGGGCAGAAGCTTCGAGGGAACAGAGCAAAAAGTGGGTGGAAGATAGAGTTGAGAAGACATAGAAGTAAGTTTTAATATAATCAAATTTGGTTGATTTATATGGTTAGTGGGTTCGTGCCCGAAAGAATTATGAGTGTTAGTAGTCTTGGGTTCGATTTTTAGAGTCACTAATTTAATTAGTATTTATCTTCGTCACGCTCGTTTGAACGTCGAATTAATCAAATATTAATAATTCTGTACATTGGTAAGATTCTTTACTAATCTCGATAATGATGGGTTCCACACGTGCAGTCGCAAGGACGGACCGCACATTCTTGCTTCCTTATTTTTTTAAGCCAACAAAATATTAATTCAAACACTCCTTCGTTTTTTCTTATTAATATTTAATTAATTAAATTAATATTATTCTATATTTTTAAAATCTGAATTTGGGGTTTTCTCGTCTTTAACTCTTAATTCAACACTCGTTTTGTATTTTCTTCTTCAGTTTTGAGATTGAACTTGGACCATTTTAATCTTTGGCTACGATCGGATCTATCCGATCTTTAATTAAACTTACAAGTTACATGAAAATTAATCGTATATCATAGTGACCACTAGATTAACGAGATTATCCTGATTAAATTATTTAATATAATAATTAAATATGTATCACTTTGTATTGTTAAATTTATTCGACATTGGTGCACTACTTCATGAAATTGAAAAATTTTGTTTAACAGTAATGCATGATCTGTGCATGAGCTACTGGTAATAAACTTATCGACAGCTATCACACTTGAGGTTTATGACCATCTTTATCAGCAAGAAGGCAAACAAAATTAAGAAAAAAAAATAGATAAGCAAAGCTGGAAAGAAAAGGTGACACATACCAACAAGCAAGAGAGTTATTCGCACCTCTATCGACCATAGGCTAAGCGATTTACCAAAGCCATAGGATTTTAAAATGCATAGAGGTGTTCAGCCAAGAAATACAAAGGTTGTAGAAGATAGGAGGGCAATCACGAAATTATGTCTAGTACACCATCCATTTACTATCAAATAAATGAGAACAAGAAGTTCAGAATTGAATGAAAGTTTTTATTACTTTACAGTTGATGATGTGTGTCGCTTACAGGTTTATTACAATTAGATGTAATAAAGCTATCTAATTGTAGACAATCTAATCTTATAAATAAATTTATCCTCTTCACGGTATTAATCACGATAATAAAGCTGAGTCGAGAAGAGCAATGTAAGAGATGGTTTCATCAATCGTTAATTACTTCAATCAGCTTAAAACAGTCATATTTCACTCACTAGATAAGTTAGTTATCCAACCACATCTTCAACCTCTGTTAACCAATAATAAATCATAGTGTCATTTCATGTACTATCTAAAAGAATACAAAGAATCAAAGTTCTGTATGTTCACAAAAGAGTGAACTTTCAGGCCGAAGCAGGATTACAGCATGATGCACCAGCGAAACTGTGTTTCTTGCAGTTACGCCAGAGAACAAGATTACAAGCACTAAACCATTGCCGCACTTGCATGCCCGAATCCTGATCTTTCTCTTCATCAACATGTGTTTAGTATACAGACAACACGCCTCCTTGAAGCTACTTAGCAAAAGTACTGACGAGACGAGTGGTTGTTGACAGAGCTAGATACAGATATGTAAGTTAAAACTCTCAGGTCAGCACCTGGGCATTATAGAGATGACTCCTAAGCTTGATCATCTCTTCGACTATACAAGAGGATGTTGTTAGCCCAGGTTGAAAGAATAGTTGCAACTCTCAATGATGGAACCCACAAGCTTGGAAAAGAATAGCATTCCCACCAGGAGGGTTGAAAGAACCAAATACACACCGATTAAAAAGGTCAGGCGAATCCCGTTAATGTGTTAGATAGAAGCATCTGAGCTGATATTAGCTGAAAATGATTTTAATACTTCTGTTTTCTTTGGCCTGCACATGCAATCTGGACAGGGATAACTGTATATGGAATCATTTGCTCTTTTGATCTCTATCCCCTTAGCATCACTGTGAGCCCTGATAGCTAGCAACTGGCGCTTCAACGACTTCCACCTATTAAGGGGAAACTTGTGCAATGTCAAAAAATAGTCGCAACTGATTAACCCAAAAAAAGTTACAACTGAACTCATACATTTTTTTCTTTTTTGGGTAAACGAACTTGTGTTATAGTGACTAATGTATAGGCAATAACAAAGGGCTCAAATCACTATGACAAAAAGTGCAACCATGATACAATAATTTCTCAGAAGCTCAACTTGAAAACATCCTGTAATCGAATATGCAGCAGGATAAAGAACACTGGCCCAGAATTTAAATGTAAAAAATGAGAATAACATCAGATTTTTGAGTCAGGAGTTCTACATAGCAAAATTTTCAGTTTATTATTCCATACAGATGCACTTAAACATGTTGGAAATAATTGACAAAAAACTGTAAACAAGTGTGACATTTTGAGTTCAAAGTCATTCCTAAGATTTATCAAATGACTTTTTTGCGTGTGCATACTATCGATGCATTAGATAATTAAATTTTTACATTTTTTAATCCAAAGTCAAGACAAGTTGTATACTGTTTTTTTAGCTTATTTCTTTAAACATCCCCTGAACTATCAAAGTCTCCATTTTTAATCATAAGCTACAAAACCAGGCAAACAACTGTAAACTTGTCTCAAACGGAAAATCTAGTCCAGCTGTCTACTTCCGTCCAGTTTCTTATCATTTTTTATTTATTAAATGACTTATTTGCCCATACATGTTAATTGAAAAACTAAAAAATTTAGACAAGTCCAGTAGCCGAAGGGCACCCAAGAAAGAGGGGGAGAGGGGTGGCCCCCCCCCCCCCTGCCCCGGTTGTCATTCCACCAGAGGGGGGAGGAGGCTGCGGCCTCTCCATCTGACCTTTTTTTATTTTTTTTAGATTTATAATATTGGTGTAAATGTTTTGAGAGATAATATAGTTAATAATATTCGTTTAAGAATGGATGGGCAAAAAAGTCATTTACTAAATCATAAAAATGAAAATTGATGGGACACTGGACATAAGCATGGACCAACTTGTTTGATTGGGACAAGTTTATGATCACATCTGCTCGATTTTAAGGTTTAGGTTTAAAATTGGATCTTTGTGATAGTTTAAGGGAGGTTTAGTCCTTTTTTAGAGAACAATTGATACGTGCCATGTCAGATTCAAAAAAAAATTAGATTAATGGCAAGCATGAGTGGAGGGATACCCAGTATTTGGATTATCAAATATTACTGCCAGTTTCCTTTTATCAGGCTTGATAGTCTTGGAATGCCCACCATAAAGATATCTCCTGTGGCCAATCAGAAAGTGAGGGAAGTTTCCACCTTGTGTAGTCACAAAAACTTCACTGTGAAGACAAACAGTGTAGTCTATAGCAGCCATCCTGGAGGAGTAATTCTGCAAGCAACAAACATGCTGATAGTAAGATAAACATAACCATAACATCTCAAATCAAAAGCAAAGTATAAACAGATAAGACCTTAAAAGGAGCAAGTTCCTCAGTTGTTGCTAATGTCTCTTTAGTTTGCAAAAGAGGAAACATCTCAAGAAGTGGGACCATAGTTTTCTCTGCATTGTAGATTTTCCCAGAAGCCAAATAAATTACGGTGTTGTTATTAAACCCCATGCCCCTAAGCATCAAGCCAACCTGATTCCAAATATGATTTGCATATCAAAATAAATTTCAAAGAGCAAAGTGCATATTTTTTTTGAAAGCAAAGTGCTCAATAATTCACCACCGAAAAAATGTTCAATAATTAACAGCACATAGTTGACAAACAACTAATGTCAGCATATATAGAAGGCCTTCTATGAAAAAAAGCATATATAAAACAGAAAAAAACAAACTTACTTGATTGAATAAGGAGAACATACTAAATACACTTCTGGATAAAAAAGGGAAATGCAAGTAGACATATAACAATAAGAACAAAAATTTTACTACTTGACCAAATGAATAGAAATTACAAAATAAACTGCTGGAAAGCAATCATCAGATCATAGTAACAAAACAGTGCTAGATGAGAAATAAAGGAAATGATGATGGAGAACAAAACCCTGATATTCAACAGCCATCAAGCTAACACAACATAAAGCAACCTGCTAATTTGTAGCTTTGAAAACCCTAATTAATAAGGAAAAAGAGAGAGAAAAGAGGTTAATGTAAGACAGAGCGATGACATTCCTCTCTCACATGACAATTTTCAGCTAGTATAATTCCCTTTATGACATCAGTGAGCACCATTTTATATCCAAATATTCTGAAAATTATTTAATTTTTTCTGACAAATAGCTCAACTAGATTTCTAAATTTCTTAATCATAGCTATTGGATTACAGGATAAGTTATCCTGCCATGAACAATAGTAAAAGAACTACCCCGACCATATAATATATTTTTCAAGTGCCTATGATGTTTGACGTGATGTTAAAAACTGGATGACGAACAGAAGATTACACGTGCAATTTTCATACTTTATAATGGAAAGTTTTAATTGATAATAACAGATAACAGACATATACCTTCATTTGGATCATTTCTAATGTTAACAAAATGACTTTGGTAAATTCATATATGGACAAGAAAGATATACCTCCAGAGGTGTAAGTGGACACTTCCCATTTATCCTAATAGCCCCAGGACGAATAACACGCCCAGGTTTAGTGAACTTCCCCCTCCAACCTCTTTCTCTTGCAGCAATCATGTCCCGTTTCTCTTCTTCTCCACCATCGAATATGCAACATGAAAAAGCAACCATATCCTGGAAAAGAGCAAAATGACCACATCTATGTAGGTCAATAGTTTTATAAACCAATTTTACAAACTGCAAAATCTGGTTAGGACAGTTAACCTCTTCAAAGCGCAGATGGACTGCAATGTATTTCCCATTATTGTCTATACTGTGTTCTTTCATCCGAGAAACCAATTTTTCAGCTAAAGTTGATATAGGATTTGAAAACTGCAAAGCTCCATAATTTGCCAAACATCTTAAACGTTGAACAGGAGGAGGAGCATCAAAGGACAAGCGATTTGCAAATGGAGATATTCTTATAATCCTGGGACAAGTGAAAGTAAAAGTTATTAACGATTAGGAAACTTTCACCATCTGAATACAGTTATGGCAGAACTAAAATGAGGAAACACTTTTTACTGGAAAACGAGAAGACATTTTCACCATAGTTTCTAGAAAATCATAAGCCCCACTGGACTCATTTTCAATATCATCTGAATGGAATAAAAAAGAACAAAAAATTACCATTTAACACCAATTATTCCATCTTGGAATTCTCATTTAAGGGCAACACACATTCAAGTTAACTTAAGCAGAATTCTTACTCAGACTCATAAATACAAATGGAACCCTGTGAAAAGCCTTATTCTACTTTAAAACCGTTGATGCACACAACAACTAGGAGAAAGCAACGTATAAGCAGAACAATTGATTGGATGAAATCTACCATAGGTGACATTTCAAATTCACAGTTGAATTAACTCAATAGTATGGCACAAGTACGAAGATATGTCACATACCACGAAGAAATCATCACAGGAAACTTTATATTCAAGTGCTAGGATTGAAGAAATGGCAAATAATCAGGTACAACTCACTTTTCATCAATTAGTTTGGGGAGAACCGCATCCTTATAGTATTCAATGGACGACCATGCTTTTATTTTGAAGTTATACACATTGCTCATATTGTGACCGAATCGCTCCATTATGAAATAAGGCACCTTATCAACCACTCGCACATCATTTTTCAGATACTTGATGAAGTGATCCTCATCATAGATGTCTTTAAATTTGCTGTATCAATAGTATATTATAGTTTGCTTAGATTATCTATGATAGGATAATGGAGATATAAAATGTAATAGTAAACTGATTCCAAAAGAAAAGTGTGAAATGCCAAAATTTTCAAGATCAAAGTAGAAGACACATAAAAATAGACAAATTACTTAAATGTCTAAACAATATTTTTTGAGACGGAAAAAGCAACATTTTTTCTAGTCGGCGTAGAGAATGTCATATACGTAAACAATGGCTGATGAATATATGGTCCTTGGTCTTTCCTGGAAAGTGAAAGAGCATTTCAAATAGCTTTTAGCATTTTGACTTGATTTTAAATAGCACTCAAAATGCTATTTCTATTAAAAATGAAGTAAATCATTTACCTTTCAATAAAAAAAACCAATTTAACAAGTAGGAGTTAGAGGTTGAACTAGTAAAGAAGTTTATATGATTGTTTTTCAAAAGTTTATATGATTGTTTTTCAAAAGTTTATATGATTGTTTTTCAAGAACTTAGTACACCAAGAAGAGTTTAAGTTTCTCTTTTTTTTCCTATTTTTTTCTGAGAAGAAAGTTTAAGTTTCTCATCCTCACTTTTTTTTCAGCTCTTCCCTTGATCATTTGTTATAAGAGAGAAGACTAAAAAAAGCAANAGTTTAAGTTTCTCTTTTTTTTCCTATTTTTTTCTGAGAAGAAAGTTTAAGTTTCTCATCCTCACTTTTTTTTCAGCTCTTCCCTTGATCATTTGTTATAAGAGAGAAGACTAAAAAAAGCAAGTTTAAGTTTCTCATCCTCACTTTTTTTTCAGCTCTTCCCTTGATCATTTGTTATAAGAGAGAAGACTAAAAAAAGCAAAACCTCTTACATCACACCCTTTTCTCCTGTCATGACTTTCATTATCCAAAATAAATCTTAGCTTTTACACAATTATCCGCACTTGTATGTGAAATATTTACTGCAGAAGGAAAGGATAAATATCTAGTCCTTACCTAGGATCTCTCCAGATGCTGTGGTAGTGGAAATTAGGAATAACTAAGGTTGCATTAAGATATCCGGCTACTGCAACAGCATTGCATATCTAGTAGACAAAGTGCAACAAAAACAAAAATCAGCCCCAAAGGACACATCAAGTATACATGTGAACTTTATGGAAGCAAAAGTTATATTGCAACCAACTATGAGAAAGAACAAGGACAAACCGATGTTCTTTGTTGGTTCAATCCGCCATTTGCCTCAACATAGATGTACCCATTTGAATCAGGAAGACCTTAATGAGAATACACATAAGGTTCAAAAGCAATCCAAAATGTGCAGCCAAAATGATAAACAAATTGAATAGTAATACAAGGGAGAGAACCAGGTATGCAAAATATTGTCAAAGCTCAGAGGACTGATACATCTAGAACCTTAATTGATTATTGAATTTTCTGCAAGTACTCATCATATCAACAAGAAAGCTTAGACATTGTTCACAAAGCCAGCAAATCCTACGTATATATTTTTTTTAAAATCTCTACGTATCAAATTTGTGTTAGAATAATTTTAATCCTATCAATATAGTGAGTATCATTTACTTGGCTAGATAATCCACATCAAGATGCCATCCACAAAGATCAATAAATTACTTCAGTACTTGATATCCTCCTCTATGACAAGGGAAGTTAAAGAGTACATGTACCAATGCTGGCTTCTAATGCTGGAGCTTGAGGGTCTCCCTCATCATTTTCTTCATTGCTTTTCTTGGGAGGCATTTTCTTTATTGCTCATTTTTTAAGCTTTTTAAAGTTTTAAGACTAATACTACTTTAGGGTCCAACCAATAAGATTAACAAGATACGATATACAATTATGAGTTGAGAACTTTCCGTGCCAAAATCAATGAGCTGTAGAGCATATCTGTTATTCATATGCATTTGTATTAGATTCTGCAAATACTTGAATGACACTGAAAAGCAATAATGATAAGAATCAATAAGAAAGCATACCACCTGTGCTATTGCTTATACAAGGACGCCAGCTTCCACCTTTCAAAGAATGTTTCCACACAGTTGCTAACTAGAAAGAAGGCAAAACATTAGTACATAGAAAAAGTGCTTCAACAATCACAACATGCTAACAGTGAATATTGCATTTTCCAAGAAAAGGAAAGAGGTTTCATTAGAGGTTAGCTGACAGATCAAAGCTCTTATTAGGGACTCTATATTTCTTATGATGACCAAGAATGAAAGTTGAGAAAATTATTTACCTTATAGACGAAATGCTAACTAGGTTCTTCTACTACACAAATGAGTGCTTAGCTTTGAGTAAAAAAATATGTAGGATGACGATGGCCAAGATGAAAAATGAAAATACTATTTACCTTACGAAACAAGGGTCTAATGTATATACTAAGCAGATAAATGGTGAATATCATTAACCAAGAAAAAAAATTATGATCCAATAGTAGATTGTACCATCGATATGCTTTATGGATGGCCAGGATTCTGCTTAGTGTATATACTAAGCAGAGGATTAATAACATTAAAGGTATAAGAAAAATGCTAACTGAATTCTTCAACTACACAAATAAGTGCCCTGATAGATGAAGCATCATTTTTCTTGGATGTATGATTTAAACTATTAACAGGTAATTTATTGAAAGCTTATTCATGACTTGGCTTGAATTGATGTTATATTATCTATGAAGATCAGAAAGTAATTATTGTCAACCACACTTCATTGTGCCCAATTTTTTCTGGCTAAAGTTGTCTCATCATTTTTTTTCACAGAAGGGGTTGTATCACCATATTCTTATTTATTTTTCGCTAGGTTAGCGAACTTCTGTTGTAAGTATGACTGGAAAACCAAAAGGAAATTTCTGGTGAAACATCGAGAAGAATATTTTCATATCAACACCATTTTATGAATGATATGGGATATCAGTTTCTGGAACATAACAAGTGACGAAGGTACAGAAAACAAAAAAGATATCTTAATTCTTAATAAGGAGAAGTATTAGGTTCAATCTTCCTTTCTCAAAAAGAAAACTAGATTCAGGGTTCACCAATCTACCGCATTGAAAGTATTAATTCATGTAAGTCAGAACCTGATTCTAATGAAAAACTCGGGGCTAATTACAAAAGGCACTTGGACTTGTATGCTTTCTATTTCCAGGGTTATTGTAGTTTTTCACAACACTGAAATGTGTATCACATGTCTTTCTGGTGCCACTACTTAGCAAATTACATATCTTGAAAACTGGAACATCTTACCGACTAAATAAAATCACCCCGAGATTCAGGTATAATGCAAACTAAAGTACAATCACTTATAAGGATGCTCAAGTAACATTCTACGAGCTGCTTTGTCCCTTTAGGATAGACATAAGCAGAAGGATTCAAGAGTTGGCTATGTTTTTTTCTTTTTCTTTTCTCCATCCTTTTGAATCTCCAGTCTAGTTGCATTTGTTTATGCTTTTGATTCGCTCTTTGTTAAATCATTGCATTCTCGGGATTCATATGGTTTCATGACGAATTTGCAGAAAAATGAATTCAAATGCTCAAAGAGAGAAAATTTAGCATTAATACGGACAAATCCAAACAAGAAGCTGAGATCTAAAGCAATCTAAATCTATAAATGCTGACCGCATCCGAGGAGTTATCTGCGTCCATATCCAGCCGGAGGCGCTCGTACAGCTTGGGGCTGCGATACACGGAGCCCGGGGCAGGGCGGGAGATGATTCGGGGCATGCTGTCGAGAGACACGGTCCCCATGTAGAAGAGCATCGCGGCGACGTAGAGCAGCGGCGCGAACAAGATTATGGCCTGCCGCCGGAGAAGCGCCGAGAGGAGGAGCCAGGCCATCCGCTGCAGCATCGTCCGCGACGTCTGGGGCGGCACCTTCGCCCCCCTCCGGTTGAGCCTCGGCGATCTTCTTGGAGACGCCGGCGGCGAGGGAGTGCGGCTGCCAACGCTGCCTCCTCCGCCGCCGCCGGCGACTCCCAGGCGGTTGTAGGCCTGGAAGTGCATCGCTCCCGCACGCAGGAGATCGATCGGCCGACCGGCGGAGGGTTCCTGCTACGAATTCGATTCGATCGATCGGCCAACCGCCGAGAAGGCGCTCGCTTATTCTTTTATTTATTTTTTTCTGGTTTTTTCCTTGAGAGCAGCGGACGAGGGGCAGAGAGAAGAGAGGAGAGGAGGAGGAGGAGGGCGGGAGGTAACCACAATGGCGGTGACGAGACCGCGCGCCAACGGGGCGTGGCACGTGAGAGGCACGTTAGGATATCGGTCGGCCTCCTCAAGTGTTGGAGGGGGATTTGGTTTTGGTTCTATCCTGGTCGTCTTGGGTTTGACTCGAGTCCTTTTGGGCTCGGTGACATGATCACACGTAGGACCATCGAGTCAGGAACTGATTGATTAGAGAATTATTATTTTAAAATAAACAATTTTGTTCTTTTATTATATGAATGAACAAGAGAGATCATTTTAAAATTATCACAGGCTTAATTCTGTTTCATTTAGATTTTTAAGTGTATTCTGGACTTTATTCGACAGAAGAAGAAGGAATAATGTTTTATTCTAAGCGGTATTCTTCAACTTAATGAAGAGCAAATCTTAATTTCCAAATTAAATTTGATACTAAATTGTGCCTTCCGCTGCAACCTATCACAAACTGGTATCTTAAAAAGCAACGCTCATTCTCAAGAAAACTATTAAGGACATGTTTGAATGTTCAATAATTTTAAAGTATTTAATTATTATATCATAATATTTTTGTTGACGAATTTTTTTATAAATGAGTACTTGACACTAAATTTTATCGGATAAAAAATACAACGTAATAAGTGAAAAAACATCGTAACATAATTATCTACTCCTACCTTCATATTGTTTTTCTCCTTTCTCCCTTTTAGGGCTTATTTTGATGTCCACTAATATTGAATTATTTAACGTAGTAATATTTTTTATTGACGGATTTTTTTACGAGTAGGTTTGGCACTAATTTTTATCGGAAAATACAACATAATAAAATAATTATTTACTCCTACCTCAATTTTTTTCTCATTTCTCTCTTTTAGGGCCTGTTTGAAAATTTTGTAAATTTTTTCGACGTTTAAAAAACTATAGTAAGACAAAAAGTGTCTTACAACAGTTTTTTTTCGACGTAAAAATATTCTAAATTTTTTAAATACATTGTAGCTTCAAAAAGATAAAAGAGAGAAAGGAGACAGAAAAAAATTACGGAGGTAGGAGTAGATAATTATTTACGATGTTTTTCACTTAGATAAAAAATAGAGCCAAACACCTATTTGTAAAAAATCCGTCGACAAAAAATATTACGACGTAATGAGCAAATACTTCAAAATTACTAGACATTTAAACAGACGCTTAGGGCCTGTTTGGATGATTTGTAATTTTTTTATAATGGTTTAAAATACTATAGTAATGCATTTGTCAAAGAGTTACTTACAAAGAAATATTTTTGATGTAAAAAATTTCTATAGGGTGTTTGGATATACACTTCTAAATACTTTGTAGTATTATAAATGTATTAAATTATAAACTATCAAGATAGATCATAAAAAAATAATTAATCATGGATTATAAACTGACAAAAAAATAAGGTTAATTAAAGCAAATTAAAATCAACTATAGTAAAATAATTATAAATAGAAATATATATTGTTAATAATATAAATAGAAAGATGAAGATTTCCCAATGACTTAATTTTTATAATTATTAACAGCTCGTCTAATTAGACATAGTAAGTCAAACCATCTTGAATCCAAGTCATTTTATTAAAATTTGTTTTTCTCTCTCATTGATCCACAAATGATGAATTAGGCTAGATTAAAGTTAAGAGAAACACATATAAAAAATTTAAAAATTTGAACCTTTAGCATTAACTCATTTAATTTTAATCTATATTTATGAAATTTTAAGAGATTAAAAAACTAAAATATTTTATAATTTAAACAATTATAATTAGAGTATCATAATGCAGTGGGAATATTTCTAATATTCTCAAAAAAAATATTATATAGTGAATATGATAAGTAATTATAAAATATAATAGAAAAATCTTTTAAATAGTTATTGTAATAACATATAATAATTTAATGGCAATAATATGCAAGTCAGCATCAAGATGGATCCCACCTATTTGATTAGACGAGCACTCAATATTCACTCACTTCACACCATCTCTCTCCGTAAAAAACAAAATAGGTTTGACCTCATAATTTTTTTACATCGTAATATGTACATTACGTCGTTTTTTTATTCTTCAAAAATTGTTCCCAAACACTCCAAAGAATATTTTTACAATAAACAGGAAAAAAACGTAATAAGAAAATACTTTGTTTTTACTATATTTTCAAACAAGGCCTTAATCTTTTGCAGTTACAACGTATTTAAAAAACTTAAAATATTTTTACGTCAAAAAAAGTTATTGTCTTACTATAATTTTTCAAAACGTCGAAAAATTTTACAAAATTTTCAAGCAGACCCTTATCGTTATAACGTATTTAGAAAACTTAGAGTATTTTTATGTTGAAAACAAACTATTATAAGACGCTTTTAGAAAAGTGTATTATTATAGTTTTTTTTTTCAAAACGTCAAAAATTTTACAAAGTTCCAAACAAGCCTTAACTGTGGAGTATTTTTTCGACGTAAACTTTTTATATTAAATTGAAAAATAAGAACATAAAGCAAACTAATGATCCAAGTAATAGGTGTGTCATGAACTCACAAAATTGAATTCATGTGGTCTTAGTCTCCTTTTGTTCTAAGGAGGCTAAGCTGCCTAAGCATCCTACAAGTTCTTCGAATGATCAAACAATTGGCCACTTTTTGGATCTTCTAAGGGCAGCAACTACCAATGTCTTCTGACACTAAAAAATTTCATAAAATAAAATAATAAAATAATAAACAAAAGATAAAATAATAAAATAATAAACAAAAGATATTGTAAGATAAGATGGTTAGGATTAGGAAACGAATAAGTAGGAGCCAAAGTCAAATTATAATCTCAATCTTTTAATATTTCTAATTTTACTCAAATTAGTTTTAAAGAACTCCTATCATAAGTGAAATAGGAGGAATTCAGTTAACTTTGATAAACCTCTACAAAAAAAGGCAAAGAGGAGAGAGGACCTCATTGGTTAACTCTCTCTCTCTCTCTCTCTCTCTCTCTCTCTCTCTCTCTCTCTCTTTTCCTCTCCCTCTCCTAGAGGATTAAAGGAAGGGGAAGACACATGAGAGCGAAGAACACAAATTAAGGAAGAAGAAGAAGAAGAATTAATTAATCTAGGTATGTAACTGGGAGGATAAACTCTAGGGATTATTCATATGCATATGACAGAGTTATTAGTTTTTAATTATTAATGGAATATGCCCATCCGACATCGAGACTTGGACGAGCATCTACGGCCATCAATCACCAAGGGAGTCCGAACATGCACTACGTCCAACAGAAGACGGATCGTGTTCGCAGGTAAGAACGATCGTCGCCTAAAGCGCTGGTCGTATTCATAGGGGTACATCGGCGCGTCGGAAATGGACCGTGTCGCCTTTTGACACGGTTTGTATTCCTCGACGACAATGGATTGCCGAATCGTCACGTCGACAAAATGGTCGTATCAATTCTCGACACGGGTCGTGTTCTACTATTACAAAACTTGTTGCGTCTCCCTAACATCGATTGTGGATTGTGTCACTCTCTGACAGATGAACTGAATCATGTCACCTGACGCAAACACGAAACGTGGGTTGAGTTCCTCACGCCAGTCGCATCAATATTGAATGCATAGGCTCAATGTGAGCCGTGTCTGTAGTAAACGCAGACAAACTCCAGCCGCGTCCACACGATCGACGATAAGAAATATCGTGTTCCTAAGGAACGCAGATTGTGTTTCGACATGTATTGTTATTTAGGAAATTAATCATGTCATTGCCATACGTGGGTCGTGTGCTATTGCATGAAAGGATATTGATGTTAGTGCTATTGATTTGTATGTACGATTGACTGTTGACCCTCAAAACCTAGAATCTACTATTAATAGGAGTTAAAGGGAATAGTGAATGTGATTAAATGTATCTATGTATAAAATGATTTGACTCCCGATGAACTGTCAACATGGACCTCATACATGGGCTAACTAGGTTCATTTGGAACTGTTACATATTTATCCCGGGACAATTGTAATTTCATTCCCTCAAGTTCAATTGTCTTACTAAATTTCAAGTCTAGCTAGCTTTAATGACACCGGGACTAAAGTCATTGACCTTCATGATTGGTAAAAGTTCACCAAGTTGATTATTATAACTGAACAACTTAGTACAATTGATAGTAAAAGAAATAAAGGGTCCTAAAAGATAACTTAATGGACTTGAACCTACTGAAAGTAATGTGCATTATGTCACAACAGTGCAACTGAGGTTCTTGCAACTGGAATGTTAATTATTACTGATAGTGTTATAGTAAGAGGTATAAAATTTCAAAGGATAAAGAGGTAAAAGTACTGAAAAATGTATACTGATTTTATTGTTATCCATCATGTCTTTATATATGTTTTTCTCTATTATATTACCTTTACATATTGGTCTTCATAGTTCATGGGATATCATTTTCTCTACTTTTGATTCTGTGGGTGAGGGAAGGTAATAATGAATAGGTGATGACACTGGTGACACAGATAATCATGATGAAGGCTTGCACATGATAGAAGTCTAGTTTGAGTCCAACTGATCTTTACTGAATTTTAATAGTTTTGTCTTTTCTTTTTATTAAACAATTAAAAGGATGATTTATCTTGCTAGACTATTTTATTGAGTTTTATTTTAAAGTTACTACTTTCGCATATGATTGGCCAGTATTTTGGTCAAAGTCAAGTCAAGAAGTATTCTCATAGCGCATCTAGGTCTATATTATACCATGTGGCAGGTGTGAATTTGTGAGCGTTACAGTAACGTATCAGAGTCTAATGAGAGACACTTTTTAGTTGTCTTCAGATGAATAGAGTCCATGTGAAGTATCACAAACCGTCATAGTGCCATAAAAGAAAAGTATAGATAAATTCCTAAGGAGGTTATCGATGGGGAAGTTATTGTTTAATGTTTCCTTGTTGTAAATGCATATGGCTGCAAGACGTCGCACTGATTGAAAGGAAACAAACAAATAAAGGGTCTAATCGAATTCGAGGATGAATTCATTTTTAAGAGATTATTATGTAACACCCAAAAATTTTATGAAATAAAAATAAAGAATAAAAGAATAAAAGGAAAGATATTGTAAGATAAGATGGGGTATTATTAGGATTAGGAAAAAATAAGCAGGGGTCAAAGTCATATTATAATCTCAATCTTTTAATATTTCTAAACCTACCCAAACTAATTTTAAAGGGCTCCTAATCATAAGTGAGGTAAAAGAGATTAAATTAACTTTGACTAGGGTTATGCATAGTAAACCCCTATAAAAGGAGGTCAAGAGGAGATACGACATCATTGTTTTCTCTCTCAAACTTAAGAAACCAGAATTATTCTCTCTCTCTCTCCCCTAGAGGATTAAAGGAAGGGGAAGACACGTGAGGGTGAGGAACACAAATTGAGGAGGAAGAAAAACAATTAACCAACCAAGGTATATAATTGGAAGGATCAACTCTAGGGAATATCATATGCATATGACAGAGTTGTTATTGTTTAATTGTTAATATAATTGTGCCCATCCAACATCGAAACTTGGACGAGCATCTACGACCATCAATCGCCAAGGGAGTTCGAACGCGGACCGAGTCCAACAGGAAGTAAGAACGATTGTTGTGTCGTCTAAAGCATCAGTTGTGTTCATACAAGTACATCAGAGCATCGGAAACGGATCGCGTCGCCCCTTGACGCGGGTCATATTCCTCGACAACAACGGATTACAAAATCGCCACGTGGATAAAATGGTCGTGTCAATTCTTGACACGGACCGTGTTCTACTGCTACAAAAATGATCGCATCTCCTTGACGTCGACTGCGGACCATGTCGTTCTCCAACACAGACTCTGTCTCACCCGCGGACCAATTCTTTACTGAGTTTTAATAGTTTTGCCTTTTTTATTAAACAAGTAAAAGTATGATTTATCTTGTTAGACTATTTTGTTGAGTTTTTATTTTAAAGTTATTACTTTCGCATATGGTTGGTCAGTCTTTTGGTCAAAGTCAAGTGAAAGAAATTATTGTCATAGCGCCTTCAGGTCTATATTCTACCATATGGCGGGGTGTGGATTTGGGAGCGTTACAAACACTCTACTGAGGTGAACATCCTTAATGTTTTCTTAATGCTCCTTGGTATGGCAAAAATATGCAAGGCTTACTCTTCAAAAGTAGTGTTTTTATTCTTCAAAATTGATATTTTTATATGCTCTAGATCTCTCAAACAATTGCATGCAAGCTTCTTTTATAAGGTCATATTGTACTTACCATAACCACATATTATTTAATTAAGGCATCCTTTCAGTTCAAATGACTTTGACTATCTAGAAACCACATCAAATTTAGTCAATGTGTGAACTTATGTGAATCCGTAATTGTTAAGGTAATTTTCGCACTGCATTGATTTGATGAGTCTGAGCATTTGCATTTTCATTGGTGTGTTTGTGAAATCTTTGACGCCTGCTTGAGTGGTAGTGTATCTTTTAGCAATGCTCATTTTTTGATGTTGCTCTGCCCAGATGACTTTCCGTGTCATCTAATATAATCAAAATCAGCCCTCATTGCAAAGGCAATTATAATAACTACCTTTGCAAGTGCGCTCGCTACATCAAGTCCTTTGTCGTAGTGTAACTTTAGCATGTCATCATAACTTAAGACCACACTTACAAATGTATATCTTTATGATTTAACATTCACATAAGACTACATTTATTTTTAGATAAGTCGGATTATGACGTTAGATATTATTACTACAATGTATTGACATCGGCTTTGAGGGTCATCTTCCTTTAAAACAACATTGCCAACTATTTTGTCTAACAATAACTTTGGGTTCATTTGACATGTTGTATCATGGATGTATTCCCTAATTTCTTTCGTCGATAAGGAGGTCAAGGATTTGACAATTCCTATTTGGCATTTTAATAGATTTTATCTATCCTGAAAAAGGTTAATTATCATTAAATCTTCTCCTAGATAAACTTGGTTAAGTGTCCCAACAAGTAACCATCTATTGTGTTGGTTTTTGTTGATTCTGGAATTAATGTTTCACGAGTCAAGTTGGCCAAGAATTCCTTTGAATCCAGACAACTTTATATTTAATTATGAGGGACTTCTGTTCCAATTATCATAAGTCTGATTTCATATAATGTGTTAGCAACTTTTTGGTTTTGTTGTCATAGTAGTCTCATTCGACTTGATTAAATACACCTTCCACTTGACCATAGAATATCTCTTTGGACATTTTATTTTTGTCGATACAAGGGTTTTTGACTTGGTTAGATTCACCAGCAATTCGTACTTTAAAAAACTTATGAAGAACTTTAATTTCCGGATTCTCATTTTGCCAAAATGCATCAAGAAACTAGCCATGGATGGACTCACACTATCCTATCTCTCTACGGACAATTTGATAAAAGACACCAATAGTTGATTTTGAGTATGTTCTTATGACATCCTATTTTTGAATAAAGGGACATTCAATCAAATGCGACAATAAACTTGTGATATACATTATCTAATTCATACGAGATTATAAATGTTAATTATATATTATGTGATTACATCTACTATGATATATGTTCTAAAATGTGTGTTCTAGTTTCAGTATTCATAGGTTGAAAATTAGCGAAATTTGATTAAGGACATCTATATCTATCTATGTATTACTAAAAGCTGGATATCAGATAGATTTTTGAAGTGCCTTCTCCTTTGAGAATTTGCTCATTCATTTTTGTCCATTTTTTTATTTTTTTTAACCGACTGTCACCCTTTAATCCATTATATAATTAAGATTTAAAATACATTTAGTTCACTATAACTCATTTAATTTTATATTTAATGTTCTAGCAACTCAAACAAAAAAATGAAGGATCAACCACGAAGAGTCAAACATAAAGATCAACAAACGTTAAGATTTGCACTATTAAAAGAAGTATTCATTACTCATTAAAAAAAACTCCATTTAATTACTTCAACCATAATGCATGCATGATTGTTGGTTCTCTCCATGCAAAATTCTTCTTGATCAACTTATGTATTTCTACCTACTCGTCCGAAAGCCTCTTTTTTTCTTCTCTTTTTCTTGTACTTTGCCTTCCATGAATATTAATTACACGGCGCCGCAGAGCACCTTCAACCTGGTTGTCTTCTCGAACTTGACGTGGATGGATAGAGTGGAGCTCCCTACCGGGCGCCTTAGGAACTGGTTGCATATATATATTGCCATGCACAACCACCACTACCAGCAAGACCTTCATGATTTTTCTTTTTTCGTTTGCTCATTTGTGTGATCCATCTTTATAACTGAATATATAACTAGATAGGATGCTCATATATTTTCGTAAGCATTTGGAGGTTCCCATAATCCAGCTTTTCTTGAAACGTACTGCCCCCCCCCCC
>LTAE01006060.1:12030-26595 GCA_001647135.1 Pontederia paniculata | reverse complement strand
GAGAGAGAGAGAGAGAGAGAGAGAGAGATGACGTCGGCCGATTCGTCAGAGAAAGTATAAAAATTTGGGTCATGTGTGACGAGGAACAAGAGCTTCTGGAAACAGGATTCAATCCATAAACAAAGCAGGATAAGCTGAAGTTATATTAATATACAAATAATAAAAAAAAAACAAAATACTTGTAACTCTTAATAAGAGCAAACTTATTAAATAATTATAAAAGGCAAACTGTTAAAAAGTTTATTTATTGCAGTTTATTTTTATAGGAGAGGTGAAATACTGATAACGTCATATTAAGAGCAAACAGAGGTCACAGTGAATGGAATGGTTTGCCTTGTGATCATTAATAAGGTTATATTGTTCAAATGATAAATAAAATAGGTGTGAAATTATTATTCTTAATGTAAAGAATTAAATGAAATCAGAGACCCAAAATCTTTTAAAATAATAGAAAAAACCTATGGGAGCGTAAAGTTTATTTTGATCTACGCAAAAAATATAATAATAATATTAATAACTGATTTTAAATATTATATAACATTATCTCAAAAAAATAAAAAGTTAACTGTTAGAATGCTCTTATCAACATATTTCTATCGGCAACTTGTTGATATATTTAGTCTCAACGATTTAATCTCGAAGTTATTGGAGAACTAATTAGCAACATTAATTCTGGATATCATGGTTAATACCTCTTTTAGAATGCAAACCTTTACATGCAATGCCTACTGTACGCATGCATAACGTTTAGTTGCTTGATCGCATGAATAAGGGAGACGATGCACGATAATTAGACATTAATTATTTATTTAATAAAGTAAAGGTTGTTGGATGGAAATAAGCCTTTTAGCCACAATGAAATAAAACTTCTTATGAAGATAAAATTATAATCCAAGCTAAATTCTTTTAGAAATATGTCTTCAATTTTGTATTTCTTATGCTACAAATATATACAAGGGAAATATGGTCCTTAGATATGTTGAAGATTTGAAGAGGAGAGAAAAGTTGAGAAGAGAGACAACTAGAGGGCAGAAGAAAAGAAGACTTAAAAATAAATATCGGACAATATTATTCCTCTTCTATATTTTTGTTTTGTTTTTGCTATTCTAAATTAGTGATATAAATCTGGCCCCGTAGACGTACTCAAATTACCGAACAACGCATTTTTTTATGTTGTTTATATATGTTTTCTAAGAAATTTTCTTTTTATATTTTACTACTATTTCACGAACTATCACACATACATTGATCATTATAATTATTCTGCATTAGTTAGTATCAGCTGTTCTAATTTGATACAATTGTTATATCAATTGATATTAAAGCTTATTTTTCTGGTGTCAATGTTCCTTAAAGGACAATTTTAGTATATATAGCGCGTAATAGATCGATTGACCTAACGTTTAAAACAATAGATCAGAATATAAATATGAAGATGACTCTTTCTAATAGCTTAATATTTTTAAATTATTGAATAATTTAACATAGTATCAAAGGGAGATTCAAAATTCCCAAATTCAAATTCCAAATAAAGCATTCTTATTAATAATTTATTTATTTTCATTACATTATATGCATTATAATATTTTTAAATAAACATTGGTCCATCTATGTTCTTAATATCATTGTTTAAGCATGAAAAGAAATAATCACACCTCAAAATGTTCAAGTTGTATTTTAATATCAATTTGAGTAAGGAATATCAATATATATAGCTAGTGGATAAACGTTAACTAACAACAATTAATTTCTAGTTGTTCAATTTATTTTACTGATTGAAAAATACTTGAGATATATATAAAGAAGCTCTAATTAATTTGGGAATAAAATTAATATTAAAGTCTTATTCTCCATGTTTAAATCAAATATTTTTTTTACATCCGATAGACCTCACAACACTAATGATGCAATGCAAAAAAAAGTAAAAAGTAAATTATTCTATCTCTCTCTATTTTAGACTTAGCTTATTTCCATTGAATTAAGATAATAAAAATAATTGATTATTTAACATTCTAATCTATGCACAGTACGCGACCTAATAGTTTTAAGATGATATAAATGTGTGGACAGGCATCCTCCAATTTGATAGAACTTTCAAATACAAATTCTGAAACAAACATTAGAAAATAGAAAACAACAATGCACAGGTTAACCAATGCATATGTGTAGACACACATGTTTCTTAATTATATACTAGCTTTACTTTTTTTTCCTCATTTCTTATCTTTTAAGGATCCACGCCCCGCTTATATCCATGAGAATGGGGCATCCATATAGACATTATAAGACCTATTCTTAGAGTATGAACTTTGTTTGTTCTTTATCGTTTACAACATGTCTTATGAGCATTAATTTTCTGATATTTATATATATATGTATGTATGGATGGACGGACTAGTTTATTGATTAACTCTTTCTTACACATATCAACAAAGAAATGTCAAAGGACGACTTTTTTGTATCCACGGACAGGGATATCAAAGTGAGGATATCAAACTTAATTTTTGATGCTTGTGATATGCTAGAAGACAAAATATTTTTTTATTTTAAAAATTGACGAATTAAATATAAATATTGTATTTCGATTACATCGAAAAATAAAATGAAACGAAACTTAATCAACAAACTTAAACTCGATCAAGAAAAAAACGGAAAATTCAGAGGAATTTATGTTATAATGCGTGGTAAGTAAACTTAATATATGAAATGTTCCTAACTAACAGCTCGGCGGGGAATTCCTTTGCGCCTGGTCTTCCGAGGGCTGACTCTGAGGGCCGCCGCCAGAGATGTGCCCTCGTTGTTGGCGGTGGTGTCCTGCTCCGAGGGGCTGCTGGGGTCCGTATTCATGCCTCTGAGCTGAGGAAGATGAAAGCAACAGCACAAGGGAATCAGACATCAGGCATAAAAGAAAATATAGAATTTGCAACTATTTTGATGCTCGTGAATAGTGGTGAAGCAGTGTAATCCATATAACCGAGGTTTGAAGGCGGACCGGACCTTACATCCGAGGGAGCAGAACTGGAAGGAAGGTTTGAGGCTGTGGCAGCATATCTTGCAGACGTCCGTCACTGGTCCCTTCTGCGAACAGGGCCTCTTGTTCAGGAAGACGATCTTGGCGCTGTTTATTTTGTAGATCTGCACGGACGAAATGTCGATGAACTCTTCCACCTCTGACTTCTTGATCGCATCGTGTTTCGACGCCCTGCGAATCTGGCCTCAGTAACAATTGAATTCAGGTAAAACAAAAGCCTGTAAACTATAAACAAACTACTGATGGAACAGAGACTGAGTGAGGAGGAGGAGGAGGAGGAGGAGGAGAAGAGCTGACCTGAACGACGTGATGGTCCTTATGACCAGCTAAGCAATCGTAACAGAGCGCGTCTTCCATGCAATCCAAGCAGTACCTGTTGCAGGGACGGCCATGGACTTTGCAGTCGACGAAGAATTTGGTCTTCAGTAGCGGCCTCAGCCGTAGCAGGCCACTGTCCTCGCTCACCAGAACCATGGGACCGACCTAAATACACGACAAACACGCCTCCATGAGAAGAGAACGCATCCCAGCTCCCTGACTGGAAGTACGCAAAGGGAGCACGAAAGAACCTGAAAGGGGGAGCCTTTACCAGCGGTCTTCCTTCCGGTCGTTGCCGGAAGAGGAAAAGAAAAATAAACAGCGCGCAAGTACATAATTTAATCACTTTCGATCGCAAAACTACAACACCAAACCATAAGCTTCGATGCTTACCCTTCGGCGCCGGAGGATACCTTCAGGTACGTACCGCCGCCGGAAGTAGATGCTGGAGACCGAGGCCGCGCGGATTCTAAGAGCACATGCTGAAAGGGGCGGAGAGGGTGATTAATATATTCTTTAGAATTCCTACCCAGTATATACATATATATATATATATATATGTATAATATCAAGAAGATTATTTTAAAAATAAAAAAATAAAGTTTATATATTATTTAAATATTAATTTGGTGTGCGTGCTACACATAAGTGCATAATATATGTCTTTATTCCATAAGGCACTTTTATAAAAAATCGTATAAATGAATAATATTTATTTTTTTATATAAGAAATATCTATTATTTTCTGATGAGCACTGCACTAACTAACTAACTATATATATATGTGTGTGTGTTTTTATCCACTCCATAATGAAATTGGTGCATTTTTGATATATTTTTTTCGAGCAGTCACATTGATAAAATGTTAGATGTTTTTAATATTCTTTTCTGTCTTTATGAATTGGTAAACGTAATTGTTATGAAAAATTAGGGACAAAGGCTTTTTTGTTAAAAAATGTTCTTCTAGTCTATTCCTTTTAAACATAAATCTCTCTATAATTATGTGAAAATTTAGATATAATCTTGAATTATAAAATCATACAAAAATAGTTTAAAAATTTTTTAATCGAATATGTCACTTCAATCATCATTATCTATCTAATTATCTTTTTTTAATTATTAAATATGACTTTTGCACTCAAAAACTAAAAAAAACTATAGAAACCAATTTCCGCCGAGCTCGCATAGGTGAGCTCCTACATGAACCTCGCAAAAATGCGAGCTGACGAATGAGTGCTCTGATTTTTTTTTAAACTTTTTTCTATAATATCTTTTAATGAACTCTAATTTTATAATTCAGAGATTAATTTTTTCCATCAGCAATACATGAAGACTCTTCTACTTTTCTTATTACTTCCTCCGCTAATTTGTCGCGTGTTCTGTGCGTTGGGGCACGAGGACACTGTCACAACTCACAAGCGCGCATGGTTTCCATGGGTTTGTTTCAATTTAATTTTTATTTAGTTTTTTATTTTACGTTTAGACGTGTAAGTTGAAAGTTGTTTGAGAATTTTTTTTTTCTTTTGAGATCTATGAGGTCGTTTTAGTTATAGCCGAAATAAATTTAGATGGGTTTAAATTCTAAGGTGTGTCACTTTAAAAAGAATATTATTCTTATTAATTGCATATAGTTTTGCACTTATCTAATAAAAAAAGGGTGAAAATAATATTTCAAAATGAAATGATTGTCCAATTATTATTTCTCTTTGATTTAATGATTGATGTGTCTCAAATATGTCTAGGATCAAAATCGTCTCAATTTTGAAATTTAATGTGGTCAAATAGCGGAAAGGTGTTGTCGATGAAAGTGTTCTTAACTGTCTTAAGAGAGAATGATCTCGAAGACCGCAGAAACTGAGGCGCTCCTAGACTACCCGTGAGACCGTCTCAATTGCACAGACTATCTCAAATTAGGAGAAATTAAAAATATAGAATAACAGCCCAAGAAATATAATACGCATCACAACTAAATTCACAAAAACTTACATAATAAAGTTTGACGAACCATCATGTAATTTTTATACAAAATTAGTAAAATTTTCATCCTCATTTTGTTACACATATAGGAATACACACACATAATCATCGTCCTCTTAGTCTCGTCGTCATCGTCATCTTCCTCCTCTTTCCTGGAGAGCCCAAAAATTTATATGAGAAAAGTGTGCCCATTGTAATGAAAGAACAAGTTAGAATTATATTGAGAGAATGACAATATCTCAAAACAATGTCCAAGAAACACATGATGGATATTAGAATTTAAATAGACTACTCACTTGATGAATTTATTATATGTTGAAGAAACACATTATCTCTTCTCATATGCTACTGAAGAAAAAAAGAGGTAAATAATCAGTTCACTCATACGTAACTTTCTTTCATTCTTTCACAGACAAAAACTTAAAAATTAATTACACGCATCACAAATACGCATCATCCTCCTCCTACTCCTCCCTGTTGACATGTTGATAATTCTGGTTCATCATAAATTTCATCATCATCGTTTTGAATTGCTCCTGTTATTTATAATGACTTCTTTCAAGTTTTTCCTTTCTCAATTGCATTTGTTTTTCGTATTCGCCATTCTGTCGTAATTGATTTTGATTCTCTTGCAATTATTGTTGAAGGGACTATCTTTTATTGCAATTGACGATCTCGATTATCTACATGGGAGGATGAGAATCATAATAACAAAAAAAATTCACAATCATAAGTGCACCTTTTGTAGAAAGTTAAGTACAAAGTTTTCTGTTACACGTCGTGGTAACTCCCTCTTGAGTACACAGAGTCAAATATGCAAGTTATTAGCTTTAAACTCATCATGTAAGAACAAATAATTAGGGAAAGATTTAAAACAACTTTTTTTAAAAGGTTATTGATATAAAAAAAACTTCTTAACTCCACGTGTTGTCCTTCTTCATATGGGTCATAAAAAATATTTCATCATCATTAAGTTCTCCACCCATCTTTTTCTTCTGTAAAAAAAATTATTACTATAACAAACTTAAAATTAGAATATTTTTTTTCAAATGAAGTTTAAAATTTATCATTTTTTGCAGTAGTAGTTTTAGATATACAACCACCATAGTCTAAATAAGCGTTTTGATCAAATGCGTGATTTCTCTTTGTCATTTCATATTTTTCTCTTATAGCTCTCAGTCGATCACTTGTTGCATAATTTGGTCCATACATGGTCACCGATCCAAGTAGGCTTTTTTTATCTCTTTGTGTCACAACTAATTGGGATGATAACCTCTTAATGCAATGAGTGTTGAAAGCCTTATTCATCATGTCGTTGTACTCGAGGTCCCACCAAACATACATCATGTTAGATCAAAGAGATCGCTGCCACAAGATGTCACCACAACGCTGGAGAAGAGATGTAAAAGAAATCAGTGGAGAAAAGGAGAGGAGAAGAGATCGAAGGAGAGGGGAGGAGATCTTGTCTTAAGGAGAGAAGAGCTTGTCACCGCCGCTTGTCGCCACAACCTCTTTTCTATTCGCCGAAGAATAGAGAGAGAGAGAGAGAGAGAGAGAGAGAGAGAGAGAGAGAGAGAATGTGATCGCTTAGGTGAGTGAGGAGAGAAAACATGATGGGGGAGAGGCGTTATTTTATTTTTTTTTGAGGCGGTCCAAATTAGGGTGATTTTCTTAACCGTCCCAAGTTTGAGGTCGTGTTGATCGCCACAACAAGGGTAATTTGGTAAATTGCCCCAAATCGAGAGTGTTTTCTCGACCTCCTCAAATATTTGGCCGTAGTTTTCAAATTTTCTTGTAGTGGTGTGTTGCCATAATGAATAGGGTACATGAATCTTTTTATCATTTTTTATTATATTATATGATGTGTCTAATTATGAGTTACATTTAGATTTGTACTATTGTGATAGTAATTAGGAAGTGAACACAAATAGACAATATCAATTTTAAATTTTTATCCACACAATATTAGTCGTAAGTGTGCGATTGTAGCACCATGAGTATCAAATTCGTAAGGAGGTAGAAATAATTAAATATTAATGACAATGGTCAAGCTGAGCAATTAAATTAAATAAATAAATAAATTCAAGAAATGAAATCAACAATTGAAGCACCGATTATTTTTCTATGAATCTTCTAAGATTAATATGATCAATTCAAAAGTGTTGAATATAATTTAAGAAATAGAAGACAAATTTAATTAATGTTAAGACTCTAGAGCTACATAGTTGTAAGAATATCAATGTTGATAGTTCTAACACTACCAATATGATGTTTTGTGTACTAATTCACAAAGACTTAAAATACTATTAAAACAATGTTGTGAATCAAATTATTTTTTAATGTCGATCCTCAATATTTGATTCACAATCATGAAGAGTCAACACCCAAGAAACTGCAACCTCTATCTCATTCACTTAAGATCAGTGCATAAACTCTTTACCTACTTTTTTATTCCAGTAGTGCAAATTAAGATTCACATCCTTGCAAAATGAGAAGAATAATCATAGGTTGTTTTCTAATCTCCCAAATCTTCAATGACTCAATCTTTCGGTTGTTACCAATGATCCAAATAATGATAATTCAAAGTTCAAATAATGACTCAATCTTTCAGCCGAAGAAGGAAAAGAAAAATAAATAGGGCAAGTACATAAATTAATATCACTTACGATCACAAAACCACAACAGCAAACCATAAGCTTCGACGCTTACCTTCTAAGGCCGGAGGATACCTTTGAGTACAAACTGCCACCGAAAGTAGATGCAGGGACAGAGGTTGCGCCGATGCCAAGAGCACATGCGAAAAGGGGCAGAGAGGATGATTAATAGATTCTTTAAAATTCCTACCAAATAGAACTTAAGATGGATTATATATAATATATTTAATTATTTATCTTAATGTTGCATCATAATACATATATATATATATATATATATATATATATATTATATATATATATATGAGTGTGTTTATTCGCTCCATAATGAAATTGGTGTATCTTTTATATTTTTCTCCATTTGGAGTTGTTTATGAGATTTAGATAATAACAATCTCTTTGTGCTCAATTAGCTATTAGTTATGTGTGTCTTGTAATAGAACTAGTACTGGTCGATCAAAGTCATGATATATAGAACTAGTATTGGTCGATCACACATAAAACTTACTTTGTTACTGCCTCCCAACTCTACATTTTGTTGCTTTTGCACCTCCCAGTTACGATCTTCATTATCTGCGTAGCTTCCAACTGCGTCCTGCACCACTTGTGCACCTTCCAACTATGGAAAATGCAACTCAAACAACTCCCAACTACTTCTTATGATGATCCTGGTAGTGTTCTTGATGACAGCTCCACGATGCAGTGCCCATGGTGGTCCTTTTAACGATGTCCTTAATGGAAAACCCTACAACATCATACGTGATGCACTAGTAGGAACCATACGAGGCGCTCTTATGGTGAATCTAGTGGTCTCTTGGCCGCGACCCAATGTGGTGTCCTTTGCGACACCTCTAAGGAACTCGTACATGACATCTTAGTGACACCCGACAATGTGTGACTAATCCAGCTCGTTGGCCCCTCTTGCATATTCAAATGAGGTACATTTTGTTTCTTTAATAGAATGTGTATTCTTTTACATATACATATTATTTCTTGTATATGTTTACTAATATTTTTATTGATTAAATTTATAGGATTCGATGCTTATTGCACATATTGAAGCTATTGGAATTGCTACACAATTTGGAGAACATATTCCGTTATCGAAGATCAAATTTTTTGACAAGTCGTTAGTACAAGACTGAGATATGCTCGTGGTTTAGGATATGGTGTATGTCCTTCACCATAATCAAGAATAAATACGAGTACCCAACAAGAACTTGTAAATTCACAAAGAAAAATTGAAGTATAAGAGAAGCGCGCTGAGGAATGTTCAAAGCTTATCAAGTTTCAAGAAGAGAAGATTGAATATCAGTAAACATTAATTCAATCACAACAAGAAGCAATTAATGCTCTTAAACAAGAAATGACAATTATAAAGGATCGAAAAAGAAGATAGAAGAAAATAAGAAGTTTTCTTTCATATGTAGAATGTTGACTATTTATTAGTGTCCTCTTTTTTGAAAACATATATTTGTTATTGTGATATTATTTTAAGTTAAAATATTTAGCAACTTTATTTTGTGATAATGCCTTTTTTAAGCTATTTATCATATAGTTATTTTTTGTTACTAGTAAAATATAATGAACTTGTGACAATTACTTTGGTTGTTATCATGAGAATTTTTTGTGAAAATAAGATTTCCATGAATACTAAACAATTAGTATTTACAAAAAAATATGATTTTTATCTGGCTAAAACACATTTGTTATAAAAATTGCATATAATAATTGCTATGATCAATATTATTATCCACAAAAAAATATTATTTTTCACAATGCTACTTGTGGCTATTGAAGCATATAATAGCAACATATTCGTGAGGAATAAGCAATAGTCATGCCATCAATAGCCACGAGTTATTTCCATGAAAGATATCATGGTTATAAGTTATTAGCCACGATAATAAGACTTATAGCCCTGAACAAATATATGAAAAGTGATCAATTTTGTTGTAGTGGTTGTCAAAAACAATTCACGGGCCGTGAACATCTTGATGAAAAAGTTTACATATGGTCACGACTGTGACTTCTAGGTCACGGGCATGAAGAATTTTAAAATGCATAACAATCTTTTGGCCACTACCATGAAACTCATTTCATGAGCCATGAAACTACGTCGTTATTGAAAATAAGTTATGGTCATTTCCATAACAATCCTGTCATGGGCTGTGAAAAGCATTCCAGGATAGATTTAAACTTCTGTTTTGAGTTCATTTTGACCAGAAATTAAGTTGAGTCTACTGGAAAATAAAGTTTTGACATGTTAGGACTCTTCACGCTTGTTGATACATATTGAAAATCTACAATAAGATCCCAATGCCTCAATTTTAGAGGATGGAACAAGCCTAGAACTTCGTGCTTCAAATCTAGAGGGAACCTAGTGATGGAGAAGAAAACCTTACTCTGCGTATATTTTGAAGGAGACAATCATTGAGGTATTTTTAGTCTCAATATATATTTTTATTATTTTTCCTCTTTATTTCGAAGAATGAACTTCGTTTCTAGTTTCTAATTTATTTTTCTGGAGTGAAATTTAACTATAAGGAAAACATGTTTCACCCTTGATTCAATTGATTCTAGTTTCTTCAAATCTTCTATGCACATGAAAACGTTTACACCCTTGATTCAATTGTTTGAGATCATTTATTTAACTAGCATCCTGGAGAGACAGTTGATTTATTTAATCTCATTGGTCTTTGGAATTGATCTATGATTTTGAGTTGAAGCATTGGATGTCATACCTGAGTAGCATCTTGGAGAGGAACATTTAAGTGTGTGGTTTATTAGATTTGCATCCTGGATTGGAATGATCAATAATGTAGGAGATACATATTAATACATCTTAGTTCCTATGAGATAAGGTTGACATCGTAGAGAGGAACTACCTATCTATATTTTAGATAGTTGATTCATTTTGGAGAAAAAAAATTATATCTTGAATAGATCTTAATCCACATAAGAATTTGATTCAAATTATTCTTTGATTAATCTTGCGGTGAAATAGAATTGTTCTCTATATTATCTTATCTCATCTTGATCTAGAGTTTGTTGTCATCAAAACCTTTTTTTTATTTTTAAAATATTAGTTTATCTAAAACTCATGTTATCTTCTATTAGTTAGTGAGATTAGATAGACAATTAATATTAATCCTTATGGGAATGATACTATACTCACCTTTTATATTACTTGATACGACTAGTGCACTTGCTAGTGAATTTTTAGGACATCTTAGCACACATCATCCGAAGATTCAGATGGAGGCGACCCACTTGACTCATTTGAATATTCGTCCTACTCGGTATGTCCTGATAGCACTGCCTCATGCAGCATGGATCTTAGTGGCATCCAACTATGTAGCACCAGCCCACATGATGCCATGTGATGCGAATCATTATTCGTGTTGTGTGGTGCCACTGCTCGCGTGAAATTTCTCCCATGGGTGTGTGTGTGTCATCGTGATGACTGTATCACCCTTCTGGTGCGGTGACATGCACCTTTCAAGTGCAGGATCACCTGCTCATGCAGCACCAAAACCCATGGCTCCATGTGTTTTCCTGCTTGTGTAGCCCTGCGCCGCCAATGCCACACTAGAGTGTATTCCTTGCCTGTTTGGCACTATTGACCATGTGGCCCCTTCTTGTGCAATGTCACGTGCCCATGTGGTACCAACCCGCATGATGCCTTGTTGTATGACATTGCACATCCACTCGCTAGCTTGTGAGGCTACGATCAATTCATGTGGTGCCATTACGCGCAATGATGCACACCCATGTTTCGCCTGCCCGCACTACAACATGCACCCGTGTGGTGACGCACACCTATGCCACACATGCCCCCGCACATGCCCCCGCAGTGACGCACACCCATGCTGCTCTATCCCACATGGTGACTTTTGCCTGTGTGGCTCTGGCACGTCCACTCTTGAATTTTTCTTAGTCACAGTTGTCATTCACACCTTTTCTTTGTTCGATGATAGAGGATTGCTTATCAACATTAG
Organism: Pontederia paniculata; assembly: GCA_001647135.1. Classification (NCBI taxonomy): domain Eukaryota; kingdom Viridiplantae; phylum Streptophyta; class Magnoliopsida; order Commelinales; family Pontederiaceae; genus Pontederia; species Pontederia paniculata. Next base: position 14,614 of record LTAE01006060.1, on the reverse strand, counting down.
CTGTTATAACAATTTGTTATGGAATGATACCAAAACATAAAGTTTTAATACTATTTGTTGCAAAAATCAACAAGAGAGAAGAAACAATCACATAGAAGACATAAAAAATTAATGAGATTCATATTTAATTGTGCTACATTCTCGGGTAATAGTGGAATTTATTCAAGAATTGGAGAGTTACCCATAGAATATTGTGAATGCTCATAGGAAGGGTCATCAAGGATTTTTACAACCCTTCCTCAAGCTCCAGATGGGTGATGCTAGCCACCCAATTGAAATCTCTCCCTAAGCATATAAAATTTGGATTAATTCATAAGTATATATCACTATTGATGTTACCTCTCCTCCTTATTTAGAACCTCATGAATTCTAAACTCTTATACCAATTAGAAAATCTCAAATAGTAAAGACAAATAGATTCTTAATTAACTAAGAAATAAAACTCAAAACAAATATGCTACAAATAAGTGGAAGATATTACCTCAATAATATTCCCATGAATTAATTTCCAACTGATATCACGTAAAGGGATCCCATATGTACGTGGCTTACGTTGCCCATCTAGAATACGAGGGAGGATACTAGAATCCTTGATAATCATCCCTATGGAGATTTAGGTTATTTTGCTTATAATTCTTCAATTCTTAACAAATATCCATTTATGCTTTTATTAAATCTTGGTGTTCCTTTTTACGTGTGATTTCTTCTTTCTCGCTTGATTTCGACAACAAACTAATATTAGAGTTTTATATTTCAGCATTATCTAATAAAGTAATGAATTAATCAATCAAGCAATTGGAGGAGTTTTTTTTTCTTTTTTCTGGTGAAGATTTATTTATGGAAAAATTGGGTTCAATTTTTATCCTAGTTTTTTTACGATAATACAAATACTTAAATATATCAAATCCAAATTTATATGGAGAAAATTTTAGACAAATTTAATATACTTATCAATAAATTAACTTAAGTTTTAACTACTACATTATATAATTACCAACTTTTATAATAATATGTTGGGCTATAAGCTCATGAAAGATCAAAATAGGGTTTAAGTTAAATTTAACCGAACTAACTTAGTTATTCGAGTTTGAGATGCACTATAACAGTCAAATGGAATAAATATGGTTTCTCTATCTCCTTAAAATAGAGGCGGCAGAGGCATATGAAAAAAAAGAAGAAAAAAACTTTTTATCTCTTGATTTTTGTAATAATCGGATGTATAGAAAAGAGAGAATTGATCTCTCTTGACGATGAGAATAAGAAAGAAAAATAAAAGGCTTTTGAAAAAGAAGATGGAGATATTTTTCTTAGAAAGCAAGAAATCAAGAGCAAAGTCATATTGGAAATATCTTTGAAGGTTTTTGATATTGTTATCACAGATAATCAAAGTAATCATGTGTTGTTCCAATTTTTTTTCAAAAAATATCTGTTAATTTATTGTCATTGGGTTGTTGATTCGAGTTTGGACAAAATGTGAAATACTTTGTAATCATTCTTGATATAGTATAGCTACTTTGTGATTGTCTCGTAGTTTTTTTATCTTCTATTGGATGATTGTAAAATTTACTATCTTTTTTCCTAGTATTATTTTTTGTGCACGATTATTTTTGTGAATTATTTAATTTATATATAGGAACTCGAGGAAGAATCAACAACAAGTGGTATGAAATCCATGTTGATATGAGTGTTCTTTTTGTGTGAATTAAACAAAGGAAATATATTTTAGTGGGATAATTAAATTTACATCGAATAATTATTCAATTTGAAAAGTAAGGATGGGAGATGTTCTGTACTTTAAAGATTTGTTTGATCTCATTGAGTTAGAAGATAATATGTCAATAGAAAAAATTGCTAATAGTTGAAAAAAGATGCACAAAAAGACTGTTAAAATTCTATGACCTGAACACATAAGTGAATTTCAAAATTTAGTAAATCAATTAGGAACAATGAAGGAAACTCTTGATGATGCGATGTAAGGATTAATCCTACTAAGTTGCTTACTGTATGTGTAACGCCCCCAAACCCACACCTCGCCACGTGACCAAGATGTGGACCTGGGGACGCTACTCTGATGACTTATGCTCTGACCCTTTGACTAGTCAATAAAAAATTGTGGAATAATATAGGGAAAAGAAATAAGATCGGGATGACTAAAGGGTCCAATAGATAAAATGCGGAAGATAAACAGATAAGGAGTCTACATGTCTCTCAACAACAAAGAGTGCAATATCCTGTCTGGTAGCCATACAACTCAATAAACTGAAAATAAAGAGACATAATGATAAATGAGACTCAAAGGCCCATCCATGTGCAGATAGTATCCACCACGAGCATCAGCTATCGCGCACACCACCAGCAGCAGAAATCCATCACAACCTAGTTACCTATGAGATTCAACATAGGAGAAACAAATTTCCATGAGCATAAAACGCTCAGCATATAAGGCAACAAGTACATAAAATAAGTAATTAGATATCAACGTGAAAATGGCATTTAGTCAGACCTTTCTACCAAGATCAATGGTCATAACAGTAGATATCATACTCTAAGCCTGCTCGAAATATAAGGTTAAGGTCATACTCTC
>LTAE01006060.1:0-10910 GCA_001647135.1 Pontederia paniculata | reverse complement strand
GCGTGGTCGCGCCCAGCGTTTCTGCTAGGCGCGCCCGTCGTGCGCAGCGCCGCCAGGCACGCCCGATCACCGGCGCGCACAGCGCCGCCCTTTAAATCTAGCCACGAATATGTAGATCTCTTTGAATAGAATACCAATCGCTAAAGAAAATCCGTGAAAACATGCATATCTAAATACTTTTTTTATGTACAAGGAATCCGCCGGAAAATATACCTCGGGGTTTGTCTTAATCTTTCGAAAACGTCCTCTCCGACATCTCTCTTGGTGAGATCGAGGATCTTCTTCTCCTACGCCGAATAAAATCAATGGGATGAGAGAAAGAAGAAGAGAAAGAATGAACATGGGAAGAGGAAAAAATCCTTTTACCTAGGGTCGGCCACAATTTTTAGAATAAAAATCTGTGGCTCAAACCCCTAGGAGTGTATTTATAATCTAAGAGTCCAGATTTATTAGACAATAACTGAATATTTCATATTTAAATAAATTTCTAATTTTGAAATAACTAGGATTCTGATTTTTATTTCCAAGTTATGAAGATATCTTTGAAGGAGATAAAATCTGAGGAGATAAAATCTGAGGGATTTGAATTTGAATTCGGTTGTAGGGATATTTTTTAAATGAAAAGATCTGAGGAGTTACAGTATGTAACTGTGAAAAATTTTAGTGTAATAATTAGTAACTCTACTCTTAATGACGTTGTATCATTTTTCATGATTAAAAGATATTTAATGAAGAAATAATAGACTCTTTTCTTGGAGATTTGGAGGAGAGATAGAAGCAAATGTTTTAAGAATAACGATGATAGACCATAATCCAAAGAGAAATTTTAGTGTTATCATTGTGGCAAGAAATGACATACAATTTCTTATAATGATTGAGCGGGTAGTCAAATCAAGTACTTTGCATCATACAATTTATTTAAGATCACACATTAATCCTACTCATAATAAGAAATATACTTTGTAACAAAATAGAAGATGAATTCTTCTTGTATTGCTTACTAGTTTACATTGAAAAAGAAATTGTTGAAAAGAGTACTATTAGTTCACTCATAAATAATTTTCATGGTCTGAAAGAGAGATGATTCTTTTATATGTAACTACTAGTGTGTGTTTCTTAATTTTTATTATCAATAAATATTATTTACCATAAATTTAAATTTAAGTTTTATTTTTTTAATTTTTGTATATTTTAATTTATTATATATTGGTCCGCTTTAGTTTGTAATCTTGAGTCTGATTTTTTATACATGATATTAATTTGAATTATTCTCATTTCTATTGATGCTATTAATTTTCATGACACATTATTCTTTTTTCCTACCGTTTTTCTTTCCTTTTTGGCTTTTTGTTGGTTTAGAAAAATATCCTTCACATCCTACTCATAAAGCCAACAAAACCGTTACAAAAGAAAAAGACTTCAAGACATTGAACATGAAGGTCTTTGTATGGTACGTGCCAATCAAAGCATTAGCCTTTATGCGTTATTTTTGCATATATACTGGCTTACCCATTTTTTACGATAATCAGTAGGACTGATGGATAATTTAAAGACATTTTCTATTGAATTTTTTTTGTTATAATTATAAAATCAAAAAGTTTATTAGACATTGTCACATTGGCTACTCTAATAAACTTAATTTAAAGTGGGGAGCGTAATTGTTTTCACATCTTTCAATTGTGTAATTGAAATATTAGTTTTTTTTACATAGATCAATAAAAGAATTGCAGTTTCAGGCGGGATAATTATATTTTATTGGCATTATATTTTTTTAGAATCAATCTTTGAGATTAGAATACTTGTATGTTGAATATCTTGTAGCTTAAGTTAGCTTTATTCTTTGATACAATAAATTATATGCTAATACAAATGGCGATCCCTGCTGGCATAGTTATCTTTCTCTTAATTGGTTAATGGTCGCCATCGACGAATTAATTAATTGTATACCCAAAATGTTCAGTTCACTCTTGCATGCAGTCTACCAATGACTTAATTTTTAACATAATTTTTAAAGTTGAATGTGCAGCTTAATTATCTGTAGATATAGATCACGTACGCTTTGTATGTCAACTTACTAGAAGTAAATTAATTTGCATGATTCGTCAAATTATTAGTTAATGAACTAACAAAGATTCTGGATGTCTTCCATGGTCTTCGTAGGGCGTCCTGGCTTTAAACCAGTTTTAAATTACCCGTACTCTCTCTCTCTCTCTCTCTCTCTCTCTCTCTCTCTCTCTCTCTCTCTCATGCACTCACCCGTTGTGGACTATGAAAAAGAGGAAAAGAGAAAACAAGTCTAAACTTGTTTTTATCAAGAAGAAGAAAAGAAAAGAAATGGTCAATGACAAGGCCATGACCAGTCTCTTAATTATCTGCAGACTATGTGATTAATTGATTGAAACCAAAGAATATTCCCTCATTCTGGTCAAGATTTTGCGGCCTACAATTAATTAATTAATGACACCTCACCTTTTTTTAAACATCAGAAAAAACAAAGAAGTGCATTCATACGGATTTAAAGCACGGATTGATTGGAATCATGTATCTAGAACCCACTCGTTGACCTTTACATTTTAAGATAAGGCATATGAAGTGAAATTTTACTTCCGAGTAAACTCGTATAAATCTTTAAACTTATTAGTAATTTTAATTTAAAAAGCAAGTTCAAGAATAGTGATTTCAAAAATGTTATAATCAATTTTTCTTTCGTTAAATTAAAAATATTGATATTTAAATGTTTATACGAGTTTACAGAAAAGTAAATTTACATGATTTCCACACACTATGCAATTTAACATTATTGTCATTCTAAAAATATTATTTGTCATTTTATTGTATTAGGACCAGTTCAAGGGTAAAGTTATTGAAACAAAAGCTTGAGACCCCAAATAAGCCTCCTAGTTTTTAATTTTTGGTGTTATTACTTTTTTCCTGGTGGAGTTAGGACCAAGATAAGAATTATTTATTAATACTAATAAATTGACATTAATAATTAACTAGTTAATTAATAAGAAATGTTTTATCTGTATTTTCGGATTAATTTTTATTTTCAACTCTCTTATTTATAATGGATCAATTCATGAATTCACAATAAATAAATTTCCTTTTTGTTTTCATGTTCCCAATTTTACTCAATTCATTTTATGTTAGATTCTTTTTTAACAGTGGCAATTTTTTATCATTATTAATGTAAATCTCATTCTTTTTCATTGAAGAACATGACGCATATGCTCTTTGTTTATGCTTCAGAAAGGATATTTATAGTTTTGCCATACATAAGAAACATCTGAAAAGAAGTTAGAAAAATAAATTTCAAACAAAATACCATTTATGATTTATAATAATATAACTTGATTTTAAGTCTTACACTTTTGTAATGCAAATTTTATTTTAGACTTTCCAATTTGTCAAGACGGCTTGAAATTATCCACCACTAATAATAATATTTTTTTGAGTGGTAGTAAAAACTCTCTTATTATAATTTTCTGTGTGCTCCGTGCGTGGGAGCACATGGAGAGACAGCCTCCACCGCAGGTGTCCGTGGAGTCGACCTGAACAAATATTATCATTCAAATAAATTGATGATTTTTTTTAATTATCCTTCAAATAATTAAAAAGAGGAGTACACTGAGTAGTGCATATGCTATATTTTTTTTACTTCAAATTACTCATGATTAAAAAAATATTCTAAAATAAAAAGTGCAATGGATACACTATTTTAGAATACTCCGCAACGAGACAATTATTCTCTAATATTTAATTAAATTTCAGATAGTATGTTAAAATGTCGTGATTTCAAATCTGATAAAGATCAAAGTAAAAAAGTCTAATTCCTCTTTGCATATTGTTAGGTCTTACTAAGAAATTAGGCATAGTTGACACTCATCCTCTTGGAGGGGAGCATCTTATGTAACAATCTCGATCATATTTAAAAAATTATTCGCTTTGGACATTTGACTAGTATGAATTATAAACACATCTTCGATAATATCAGAATGACACAACGACCTATTCTTCTTACCCCTCAGATATTATCCGTATTGGATTCTAAAGTGGTCTCTACGGAGTCTCTTTGTTCGATATGTCATTTAGTCTCTCACGATTTTCTTTCAACGCGTCTTGAATGGTAAATGAGGTAGTTGCATATAAGCCCATGACCATCTCTGTGTTTCGTTCATGTGGAACTAACTTTCATTCTCTATCTTGGGTCCTTACATTCTTCGTCCCTTCAGGGCTCAATGTCCTCATTGAGTCATTTCGTCGCACATGGTTCAAGTGAGCATGCGAGGCTGAATTTAATAGCTTCTTTAACACCCCTGTTCCTATTCAAGAAATTATTCACTTTGGACATTTGGCCCGCTTGAATTTAAAACGCATCTTCGATAGTATTAGAGTGGCACAACGACTCATTCTCCTTACCCCTTAGATATTATCCGCTTTGGATTCTAGAGGTGGCTCCTACGGAGTCTCTTTGCTCCGCATGACACTTAGCCCCTCAAGATTTTCCTTCGACGCGTCTTGAATGGTAAATGAGATAACTACATATAAGCTCATGACCACCTCCGTGTTTTGTCCATATGAGACTAACTTTTATTCTCTATTTTGGGTCCTTACATCTTAACTATAGTTACCGACCGATATTCTCCAACCCCAAAAAATATTATTACCTTAAAAAAATATTACTATCAATTTATTTTTTATCTCTATCTAAAATTACTATCGTGACTGTTTTGAGGATATACTATCTAATTAGCTTTTCACTAAAATAGTATCTTTAAAATTTAAACAAGGGACTAACTATTAATTCCTCAACTCAATCTACCTATTAAGCCAATTTTATGTTAACGATAGTTAAATTATTTATTATTATATTTTGTTAAATTTTGGATTTGCACTTTAAACTTTTTTGAAGCAGTGCACTTAAATTTTCTAATAGTTAGATGGAATCACATGTTAATTGAAAATATTATGACATTTATGCAAAGATTATGTTGCATATATTATTGATATCAGACGAGAGAGAAAATAGAAGAAGACACACGAGATTTATGAGGTTTATTTTTAATTGGGCTACGTTCTCGAGCAACGACAAATTTATATAGTGGATGATAATAATTCAAACCATCTCCTATCCCCTAGCCCTAAGATACTTATATATGTACTTTAATAATAAAAGATAGGAATTCTTCTCATATGAGGGTTTGTAGTATTCGTCTGAAAATAAGACACCTATCACTAAAAAATAGAATTCTGACTAACAAACAAATAGTGATGTGTTCTAAGATGGCAAAAAAAATGCTAGTAACTACACTAATCATTATCAAATAATAGAAAAAGTGAGTAGAGTGTAGTTCCCACGAGAAAAAGTGATATTCTTATTTATTTAATTCCATCAACAAATGATTTTAGAAAAGATAATATAATATAAAGGATAATATAAAAGTTGCGGTGACAACAATCATAACACCAAAATGAGATAAGATAAAATAGTGGTAAATAATACTTTATCACAAGATTACTCAAGTTTCAGTTTAACTCAACTCCTACGTGGATTAAGATCTATCAAAAGTTCTAATTTCCTCTTTAAAATGAATCAATTATCAACTCTAAATGAATTTGATCGTTCCTCTTCAGGATGTCAATTTGATCTACTTGAAATTAAGACATATTAAAATATATTTCCTAAGCTATTGATCGTTCATCTGTAGGATAACAATCTAATACACCACACAATTAAAGTATTTCTCTCCAGGACATGGCATGCAATGCTTTGATAAAATCTTATATCAATCTTATTGTTTAAATTATTTATAGATAAAAGTAAAATCTTATATCAATCTCGGAGTCTACTATTCATATCCAAGATGCTAGTAAAAATCAAAATTTCAAAGAATCACGAGAAAGCATTAAAAATAGCATTGATGCTCATAGAAATTTTGATAAACTAAATTCAGTTAACACACATGTTTTCACTTACACTAAAATCACTCTATGAAAATAAATAAAAGTTACATAGGGAGTTCATTATTTGATAACAGAGAAAGAAGATTATAAAGGAAAATAATTAAGAACTAGAAAACCTCGACATTCTGTGTAGCATAACTTTGTTTTCTTCTCCAACCTTAGGCTCTCTCTAGGCTTGAAGCATAACCCCACAAATAAGACATTGAGGTTCTATTTATAGATTTTCAAAAGGTGTTATGACATGAAAGAGTCCCAACTTGTCAAACTTTGTTTTTGCCAAATTTTTAACAGGTTTCCTCTTAGTCCCAGGACCAAATCCTCAAAAGATAAGATTTGGCCAGTTCAAATTCAATTAAAACTCCTCCAGGATCAGCATTTCACAATCCGTGACAAAGATTTCACGGTACCGAAAGGTTGTATATTGTCTTCTGGTTTTTCATGGCCTGTGACCAAGATGTCACAACCATGACCATCTTCTTCTCATCCGGGTCTTCAAGGCCCATGACTAGGATGTCATGGCCATGATCATGTGTTATCGTTCGTTGTCTCATTTGCTCATGACTATGAAAAGCTTTTCATGGCCTTTTACACAGTTCATGCATTTTGGCTCAAGTGGTTTACGACCGTGAAAATAGCTCCATGGGCCGTGATATTCAACACGACCGTGAAAGTTGTGTCACACCTTCTTTGCAGCGTTGTCATCATGATCGTGAAAATGGTTTTCATGGGTCGTGATAATTCTCCAGTAGTTTCTTCACATGCGCTCACGAGAATGAAGAGACTATCATGGCAGATATTTCTAATTTTTAATTGATTTTGCCTCGGAATTCGCTCTAGTTTATTATAGTTTTCCATCATTTCTATACTAAATGTCTTTGACATAAAAACGAACAACATTATGTAGACTCTAATACCTAAAATGAAGTGAATTATTAAACAAACTGATGCATGAGATGATGAAATTGATTAAAATTAAATTAATATGCTATAAAAAAGATGACTAAATTATCATGCACCAACCTCCCCCAAGTTTAAAGTTTTGTTTATCCTCAAGCAATATTCTGGAGCAATGCTCAAAACTATTCCATCATAACATGTATCTTCTAGACCAATAATTTTTTGATACCATATTTCTTCTATTTCTCATTAGCAACACACTTTCATCAAGCTTCATCTTTCATATAATTTTTAATCTATAAATAATTTAAACAATACTCATCCCAACTTGTAGCGAATGTTTGTCAAATTATAGCATTAATGTTGAAGGTACAAGTATCTATTGAACTTATACTTTTAATCAATAGTAATAAACATAATTTTTTCATGAGTTAATTTTCAATCAAGGTTTCACAAGAAAGTCCATGTAGTAGGCTTTTGATCGATGAATCCCAGACCAGACGACCTTAAGTCACCAGAATTTAAGAGTCCCCTACGGGTTTACTTGCTCGAGTTCTCAGCTCAATGAAAAGTTTGAACTAGGTAGTCGACACTTAGGTACTTCTCCAATCTGCACAAAGTATGTCATGTAGTATGCTTTCGATTAATGACTCCTAAATCAGATGATCTTAAGGAAACATGTGTTAAGGCACCCCTCGAGCTTACTTGCCTGGACACCACTCAGGTTCTGAATAATACATGAGTACTATCTCAACCACTTTATTTACAATATTATTTCTAAATTTTTCATTTTTTTTCTTTTGTGATAAGCTTAACAGACACTTAAACATTCAATAAAAAGACTATAATCATCAAGGCCCAAATATAATTAAGCTGAAATAGGATTGTATCATAAGGATTCATAGCTTTATTCCACAAGATTCAAGAATCCAACACATATACTTAGTGATTAACACTTGAATGAATAGTATTCAAATTTCATAGATCATACAAGGAATCTCCATAATAATATACTCGACTTAAGTTAGAAGTTAAACAAGGGTTAATAAGAAGCATATGGTATTTTTGGACTTTTTCAATTTTCTTTTCTAAATTAAACATGAATGCTTACAACGAAAAACAAACATGATATGAAACATCATTAAAGAGAATGATGCATAATACAAACTCCTCCAAGCGTAAACCAGACATTGTCCTTAGTGTTAAAGTCTTAACTAAAGGAGATGATACAACAATATTGAAAGATAAGAGAAAATACGCAAGAAAAAGGAAAAAGTATACCCAAACTAGTCCATAGACAGTGTAGACAACGGAGGGAAGAACAATCCGTAGTGCCCCTAGCTGATGTAGTATTTGTGCATGCGGTGAATCATCTCAACATTGCTATCCTGGCGTGCATGGATCTCCCGCATAATTTCGGACTTGCATAACTGCTCCAAGCATATGTCTCCATAGTAGCTTGAATGTTTGATAGGTTATATGGTGCAAAGTAGAAGGGAAAATTATCAGGAGCCTCGTAGGGTAGCATGGCAAAAGAAGGTTCAGGGTCAGAGGGTTGGGGGTTCATTGCAGTGTAGGCAACGGTAGTGGCGGCTACTGAGGAAGCCCAAAGAGTGGCGGGAAGAATAACCAGTTTGCTTTGTCAAACACTATGAACATCACAATCTCATCTCAAGTATCTTGTTGCATGTTCTTGAAGATTAACATGAGAGATCACTTCTCAATGTAGGAAATTTTCATGTTCAGCATCGTGCTCTAGTCAAGATAGATCCTGCCCTTGAACACCTTGGAGTGTGTCAGTCTCATCCTGAAGTGCTCAACTATTGGGGTGATCAGTCTCTTGATAGTAATCTTGCCCTTTGTCTTCTTTGAATGGCACTCAAGGTCTTCATGACAAAGGTACTAACGTTGTCACTAACCCTGTCGACTAGCGTGTACAGAAGTAAGGGCTACGCCTCATTGGGGGGCGCATTATTGCCTCCTCTCCTATATATGATGTTTGAGAGAATCCGATGGGTGAAGTGAAGCATGGGGTTCCGGATCAGGTTGCCCTTGATGAACCTGTGATTGAGGGTGGACTCTCCTATGATACCTCTCCAAAATCCTACTAGATCGAACTCCTTGGGATGCATCAGACTCTATCGCGAGGAAACTAGTAGGTATTGTTGAACTCTTCCAAGGATAGAGTGAACCTCAAACTGTACATTTGAAAGTTGATCTTGGTCGTCTTGGTCCTCATGTCGTCCAGATTGATTGTCTTGAAATTTCTTAGGAACTCCAAGGTGATCTCCTCATAAGAATTTCAGGTTTGAAGGAGGAAGTGGCTCAGGCCTACCCGATCAAAAAGTTGTACAATATTATTTTCCAAGCCGAATATCTCTAGTGTTATCTCATGTGCGAAGCGAGTCGGGGCGAGATTCATGAAAGAAAGGTCTATGTATTTCTTTCGATGTTTGTTGATGCGGAAAGTAATGCACGCGATCGCTTGAATAGTCCTTGATCTATCATCTCCTCGTCTTTAGTATCTTGGATCCTCTTGGTAATTTGCTCCTTTCGGTGCTCCATGAATGTACCCTTCAAGTATATGATTCAAGAGGAATCACATAAGGGTAGTTTGTGAAGAAAGCTCGAAATTGGTGCAAAGAATAGGGCAGTTTTTTTTCAGTAATGTCAAGTCTCCTATTAGGATTTTAAAATGCATTAATATGTAAAACCTAAACTGAGGATTGTTCCTATCCAGGATAACAAATTCACAGATCTCACATCTAACGCTCTTATCCAGGATGACACTAGATGTGGCATGCAATATATAAAGAATAATTAATTTCTAAGATCTTATGACTTGCAAATAAGTTATTCTTGTCCAAGATGATAACTCACTCATAGATCATTAATCAAGAGAAACAATTCATAAAAATCCAACAAAGAATGCACAAAAGATTAAAAAATAACTCAAATTGATATTCACAAAATCTAGGGTTTCTCAGTTTCCCTTTTTACAATAAGAATTCTCCAAAAGAAAATGACTATAAAACATGGGAGTTCATCCTTTGTATTGATGGGAGAAAATGATACAAATAAATAATATAGAATAATTACACCTTGGGTTTCTTGACGATCGTCAATCCTGCAGCAATTCGTCTTCTCCTTCTTTAAGTTCTCCCAGGCTCCAAGCATCCTGGTGTTATTTATAGGGATGGAGAGGCCTTGGGATGATGGAATTCGTCTAGGATTAGAGTAGGATTGATAGGAAATCAAAACAGTCCAAAAATCCCATAAAAATATATTTATATATAAAATCCCGCAAACTATCATGGCCCGTGAAAAAATGTCACGGTCGTGACCAAACGACTGCTTACTCTAAGGGTTTGTCACGGCCCGTGACAAAATTATCATGGCCGTGACCGAACAATGGTGTTGATCTCAGGATATGTCACGACCTGTGACAAAAATGTCACGACCATGATAGAAGAGTTGTCATGGCCAATATACATCATGGCTCGTGATCTGGGAATCACGGCCAGGACAAGCAGGCTCTGTGCATCACGCTCGCGACCTGGTCGTGACCAAAGAATTCTCAAGTTGTTCCGGCCCATGAAAAAATTGTCACGGCCGTGACTGATGCTTGGTTTATGTTTTCAGATCATCACGGTCCGTGACAGGAATGTCACGACCCGTGACAGTACTAAATTTTTCTTCCCTTTGTCATTTCCTATGGTCTTCTGCCATGCAGCCACCGGCCCTGGACACATGGAAAATACACATTCTATAGATTCATCCTCATATAATGAAATAAATGAATCAAAATGGCGAAAATGCATGAATATGACAATGAAATGCATGTAATTTATACTGATTATATAATGGAAAACATGAATAAATAGGTAATTACCACTCCCCCAAGCTTGAACTCTTGCTTGTCCTCAAGCAAACTCTAGAACATATGCTCAAGATCATGACATTAACTATGTAGACCAATACTTTTCTTATATCTTATTTCTCCTGCTCATCACTATGTAGGATATGGAATGACACCAAGAGGGGGGGGG
>LTAE01006059.1:0-24477 GCA_001647135.1 Pontederia paniculata | reverse complement strand
CTCACACACACACACATATATATATATATATATATATATATATATATATATATATTATGAACTGATTTATAAGAGAGTTAAAAAAATACATTCCAGGCCAAAGAAAGAATCTGCGTAAGAAGAAGCATACCTTTTTATCCTAGCCTGCCCCATAGTTATTCTACTTGAATCATAGTCTTAATTAGGAAGTTTAAGTGTTTGCTCATTTATATAAAGGAATTAATAGAATCTAATCAAATAATTGATTTGGTTCTCGACTGATTGATTTGCTCGTACACAAGGGACCCGACGTGACCGAGCGTATCCGAGGTGAGTGGAACTTTCCATAAACCTAGAGCAATATCACATCGTTGTGGTTCATTATATTCATTTCTTTAGCTCACCTGATTGATTATGTTAATGATGTGATTATCTTTTGAGCTATTGTCTTGATGTGTGTGGGCTTCGATTTTTCGATTGGATTTCGTATGGATTCCAAGTACTTTGAGTTTTCAGGATTTATGTATGATTTTACTCGTATGTTGAGATTTGAAAGTTTTAATGCTTGAGTGTCATAAATCCTAAAATGTTGCGATAAGTGCTAATGTCAAGTACTATTTTGAAATATATCATGATATATGTATATCTCATGCATGTGCATTAGACATGCATGGTAGCTCACTTGGAGTGAGGTGTTAATGATGATGATCGTAGCTCTCCCTCGTATGGTCGAGCGATGGCTCGTGTGGTCGAGGTGATCTACTGGTACGATAATGACGATAGTTCATACTCGTGGCGGGTGATGGCTCGCATGATCGAGAGAACTATTCATGGTGACAGCGTGATGCCCTCGTGTGGGCGAGCGATGGCTCGCGTGGTCGAGGTGGTCACTAGCCGTGATGGGATGGATATGTGATCGCAGATGGCGAGGTGTCATGACACGTAGTTCATCTTATACATAGCATGTTTTAACTCCTACATTGATTGCAAGTACTTTATTATATGAAGCTATGTATGATATACATTTTGATCGCATTTTTTCGATGGTTTTATTTTTGGGTGGTTTAAATATTTTATGGATCCCTTTATTTCACTCACTGAACCATTTATGTCCACCCCTCTTATTATTGTTATTTTGTAGGTGAGGAGGAGGAGATACTCCTCGAGGATTGAGGCTATAGACCTCTTGCATGTTCACCGGAATTAAAAAGGGATAAATAATTAGGATTGTGTGTGTATATGAGAGTTTGTAGAGTTTTAGACTATATTCTTGTCCATTCTTGTCATATCCATAGCGTTTTGCATATTTGTCGGACCTTGTGTCCGTTTATTTGTTATTCTCGTTGTTGGAGTGTTGGGAACTCCTTGTGAGGGCAGATGGTCGGTTACATTTATCTATTATCATTTTATTTTACCTTATATGATTCGGGCTTGGCCCTTTATACCTGTTGTATGCGTCACATGGACCAAATTTTAGCAAAGGTCAATGCCGAAATTTTTGAAAAATCTTAGAGTTAGCTTATTTTGAGACGTTGGTCTACTATATTGACCGTTATATTATTGAGTTTAAATTTGAATTAGTGAAAGGTCGCAATACCTCTTACCGCGCTTTGGGTGACGAGTTCGGGGCGTGACAATATCTCCAAATAGCACGTTACCCATCACGAACAATGGGGAGTCTAGAAAGACGCTTCTACCTTTAAACATTAAGGCATACTTGACAAGCCAATTGCTAGCTTCATTCGCTTCACGATGGACGTGCGCACATGTCCTATTTTCGTGCGAGGCATATGGATGGTCATCATTAAGTCGGCAATACGAGGGGTATCGTACAATTCCTGGCTTATAGGGGGATCATTTTCGAGGATTATGTATCTCAAGTAGAGCATTGATGCAAAGTCGAATCCTAGTAAAATACTTTTGAGTGTCGTTAGATGCAAGAACTTACGTTCCTTATAGTTCTCGAGAATTAATCGATTAGAAAGATAAATTTTGATGTAGTATTTGGATGAAAAAGTGTAATGATGAAGAACTAAAAAATTGATTAGATATTTTAGTTCGATGGGTGTTTGGATGAGATTCTAGAACTAAAAAATATTTTATTTAATTAAATAAGAAAAAATATTTTTTTAAAATAATAATAATAATAATAATAATATATTATTATTTAAAAATTATTAATATAGAATACAAAGATTTTTGAAAAAAAATTGTAAAATAATACTAAATTAATGTTATTTATAAAATTTACTTAGTAATATTTTTTAATGAGATTACACTTTCTTATCTCATGCGCTATACTTGGAAACAATAAAAAATATTTTTTTAATAATTTAATTAAATCTAAAATATTAATGTTATATTAATTGAGTTAATTAAAACTAATACCAAAAAATTAAAATGATATAAATGTAAAGTTAAAAAAATAGCAACGTAAAATAATAAATATAAATAAGAGGGAAAGTGAGCATTTTAATCACTTAATTAAATGTAAAAGTAACTTAATTAAGTGAGTTAATTATAATATTAATTTACTAAAAAATTGAATGAGGGGTTAAGCATATATTAATATTAAAGTACAATTTTTCTAATTATAATGATGTATTATTATTTAAAAATTTTAATGTAATGTAATAAACATTATTAGTGTAATACATATTATTATTATTATTTACTAATATATAATAAATAATATAACTATACATCAATACTAAAATAATAAAGATATAGGTCTAAAAGTACGTGGACCTTTTAGGCCTATGCAAAAGACAAAAAAAATTAGTTTGGTTCTAGCCTCCAACGAGAACCAATCGAGTTTTTGCTGGTTCTCAAACTGACGAAAATCATGGTTTTCGTCATCATTACTTTTTTTGGTCTATTTGTCAGAACCAACGGGAACTAAGGTCGGTTCTTACCCTAGTTCTCGTTATCAAATAGAGCCTTGAGTTCGACCACTACTAAATAACTTGTTTTTATGCTATGTTTGGCAACATAGCGTTTTGCTCTAAACGCTTGGTCACCAAGCGTTTCATGTGAGACATGAAACGCTGGTGACTAGCGTTTTGGGATGGCCCCAAATAGGGTCTTAGTTTGGACATAAAGTCATAAATCTAATTTTCTTCATGATTACGTAAGAGCTCTCTGGTTCCAATCAAGGGATTGTGATCTTTATCAAAACCTTAAGTATTATTTGATACGTCTTAAAAATAACGTATATAATATGTATAGTGTATTAACTAAGTCAATACGCTACTTAAGATGTTTGATAAGTACACTTAATAACAATAATAAATGAATGAAATTCAATATTTTGAAATGCTCAAAAATTAACATCTAAAATAGCTACTAATAAGTTAAAATTTATTTTTAATTATATTTTCAAAATATTTTATTATTGCTTAATATTTGTATGAATACACTTATTCTTTTATACCATGTGATCACTTTATTATTTATTATTATTTTATTAATTTATAAATTATTTGATTAACTATCTATTTTGTTATTATTTACTAATATTAAAATAATAAGTTATTTAATTTAGAATATATATAATAATCCAAACTATTTAAATAACTATATATTTTTTAGTCATCTTATATTTATCAATTGATTCAAACATTGTATTTATCAAATAATTTTATAAAATTTAATAATTAATTTATTATTAATTAATCACTATTCGTTATTAATTATTCAAACAGTAAATATAGATTTAATGTAATACTCTTATTTGAGCCAATTGATGAGAGTGCAAATCCTGCTGCCATGGTATGCATTTGACACATAGCATCCAGCAGTGAATGTGTCGGCTGCCAAGTTCCATGTTTGTGATTCATGTACTGAGGGATTGCACAACGTGGGCTGAGTTGGCTCACTTTTAGCCCAATTGTCAAGACTACATCAAATCAATCTCGTTCAGGTTTTAACATAAGATGTCAGCTGTCCAAGGCATATTATGTAAATAATAGCATTAATATGAACTATGTTAATTTTGGCTTCAATATCTATTTAAATTAATGACATGCCAGCTGTTCAAGACAAGTTGATGACTCGCTTGTGGTGTATAAATCATGCACACTTCATACTTGATCTCATCGACTGTGCATTCATTTACTACAAATTAGTAGGAGGTGTTAGTTGATCAAATTACATATATTTTAACCAACACTGTAACTTTAAGCTTGATTTTAGGATTATTAATTTGATCATGATATTTTAAACGTTAAATTAGTCAAAGGATAATCTTAGATATTAATGAGTCTTCGAATGTTGATAAAAGAAAATTAGATATACCTTTCTTGGTGTTATGAATATTGTCATGTTAATAGAAGATAGTAACTAGCAAATCAACAATTCTTTTCAACCAATTTAGGTACATCACAATTTTTGTTTTCTCCAGTGACTGCTCATATTTTAAGTGTATCTTGCACTTCCATGTTTATGACATTCTCTAAAAAATTTACAGTTTGCTATGGATGAAGGGATGATAAATTGCATATAGTACATTATTATGTTTAGTATTGCTATATGATTTTTTTAAAAAAGATAAAGAAAGCAACATCATGAACACAATATTTTATAATCATTATAAAATTACATTTATTTCATTATTTTCTTTATTTGTTTAGTTTTTTTATTTATTAAGATTTTTTATGAACAAATAAGTTAATAAATTTTTGGATGAAAATTGATAAAATGACTTGAGTGATAAAGTGGAATAAATTGGGAAACTAAAACTTGCAAGTTTATACTTCATAATTATATGTGGAAAAAAGTTATAGTTGAATAAATTTATATAGTTAAAAAAATAATCCATATATTTAATTCTAAATTTTAGCTTATTCTGAATTTCGTAAAAAAAAATAGATTAGAGGGAAACTAATCTTCCTAAAATTGAAATCGAAGAGAGTGTTATACACATTCATTTTTCCTCTAATTAACGGATTTACGGGAAAATAAAAAGAAAATAAGAAAAAAAATGTATTATTATTATTATTATTATTATTATTATTATTATTATTATTATTATTATTATTATTATTATGTTGTTGTTGTTGTTGTTGTTGTTGTTGTTGTTGTTGTTTGTTGTTTGTTATTTATGATTTGATTCAGCCAAGCATCTGACGGGCTGACCCAAATGGCCCATGCTTTTTAGTGAGTTGGGTTGTCAATGTTTACTTTGTAAACTAAAAGAAGTGTTTTATATAATCTTGTTTACCAATATGATCAATTTTTAAAATTAAAATTATTAGTAATTCGTAACATCCATGATTCTAATTTCCTGATAAGGACATCTTAAAATTCCTTCCCTCCTCAAGATTTTGTTAATGTTCCAAATTAACCCGTCTCATTTGAATATGACATAATGGCATCCAAAGACTCCACAAAGACATTTGATTTTGATGTATACACGCGTTCTGCCTTATTAACAACTTAAAGCCTACAAGGAACTGGAAATGTATGGATATAGAACAACAAAGTGAAACAAAGATGCTTATTATTGTCAGTTGTAAGTCTATATACATACGTGTTACGTATCGTAAATAACTTTTCATGAATCCATCCTTGAATCAACAATTATTGCTCCCATTATCAACTAAAGAAGCTAAAAGCAAGAGAAAGTATGTCGCCGAATCTCTTCTATCTTTTTTTTTTCTCTACCAATTTGAACAATAATTTTCAAACAAAAAAAAAAGATTGAACAAAGTGCTTCGCTTTGTGTAATTCCATGCTTTATCACTGTAAAGTGCCACGGCTAGGGAACATCTTTCAATTCTTCCTAGAAAAATAGAGATGGAACATTCCTCTCATTTGCCAAAATAATTTTTGATATATCATGCCACCAAAGTACAAAAAGCCGCCGCTCATGCCGTAATCGATATCATCCACAAAATATATTTACTTTTATGTTTAAAATAAGAGCTTGAATTAAGTGGTAATCAGCTCTTTATTGTTTATTGAAGTCTAAAGTTTGAATTCCTTCATATATAAAATATTTTTGTTGCAAGTCTCAATTAGATCTACGATCCATCCGAAGTAAATATTAAGTTAGCCAAAGTTGATAGAGAATCAAAATTTTAATTTATGATTAGTGCGCATGAACTATCGCATGGATTGAAAAATGGCAATAGAAAAAAATGCGTATAAAAGATATCATATTTTGATAAGATAATATATTTGCAAGCGCTTATGAAAATTCAAATATGTATCATATATTGTTTTAATTTTTAATATGATAACAAAAATCATTTATATATTTGACCTACTTTTTACAATATTCTAATTATTGTTATGTCTAAAATTTTATTTGTTTAACAACCTTACTTATTTCATTTTATTAGTATGATTGAGCAAATATTTAAACACTAATTTAAATTTATTTATCATTGTAAACTCATCGGGTGGTGATTTTACTTATGCTATTTAATCTAAATCACATCGGATATTATATATATAATATAATGATAAATAAGCAGCAATGAATCAAATAAAGTAGCGGCTACAAAATTAATATAATACCTAAAAATTTATTATATATTATAAAATATTAATATTATCATAAAAATTTGAGTTATCATTAACATTATAATTTATAATAGCCACTATAATATTATCTACTAAAATTGGTTCATAAGATTATATAAGCATAATAAATAATGCATCCACTAAATAGCATTTGTCAGCTTTATTTCTAAAGAAATATTGTAAAGTTGTCATTATTTTTATTATGAAATGTTTAGAGATTAAAATTGATCAAAAACATAGTGGCATTAAGTGCACCCTCCCTCTTTTTTCATAACATTAGCCCATTGGTATGATACGGGGGATGCATGCACACACAAGGAAGCTTATTTCTCCATGCATGAACGGATCAAGCATACACCCACTCAATCATGAACGTACGTAAGAAACGAGGATGGTTTTGGAGTTGGTGGAGAGCCTTGAGAAAAAAAGGGTGAGGATGAAATGAATTAAAGCAATCATGAGGGAGGAGGAGAGAGAAAGGGAGAGATGGATGTTGTCGAGTTTGGTGAAGTCCAGCTGTGAGCCCTTAGCTGTACTTCATGAAAGGAATCGAGTACTAACCAGTAATACAAGTGCAAGCAATAATGAATTGCCAGATGCATTTTATAAACCATGCATATATACCTCGGAAAGATGAAGGGGACCATTGAATTGAACTAAAACTTTGCTGCATGACCAAGTTGAAGTTTGGAACCTGTTCCAACCTGGTGAGCTCCCTCCAAGTATTTTAAAGGGGGTTGGGGGTCAGAAACTTATCCTTTACTGCACCATTGCAATCAAAATCCAAACCTGGGGGCACACATCTATGCCCCATGCATCCAGTTGCTCACATCTCATTTATTATTGAGTCAAGAAGGTTGTTGTCCTTGCATTGCACTGCATGATCAGCCTCTATCTCTACACGCGTATCGGATATACATCTCATCCTCGCCACCCTCCTCCTATAAATAGAGCCTGTACATCCATTCCCTTGGTTGTGCTTAAGTCTACTACATCTTGCTCACCTATAACAGTTCCTGATCCTTTGCTCCAATGGCTTCTTCTTCTCGAGCTGTGCTCGCTTCATGTTTTGTTCTTCTGATGCTGGCAACTTGTCTCGCAGCAGATGACTCGGTTGAATCTCAAATGGTATTTACTATTTACTAATTCATGTCAAGTTATTCGAACTGTTTGATTTGGATTCTGATCAGTGAAAGTGACCACTTTGTTCCATTGTTCTGCAGCTCGCCAGTGAGAAGTCAGAAGGCTCCCTGAACAATAGTAGCATTGGTACAGTGCCGGTTTTATATGTTTGAAGCAAGTGTTAACTGTTCTAGTTGTTGGTAATGTTCTCTTGATGACTTGCCTGCAGATTGTGGAGGTGCATGCGCGGTGAGATGCGGGCTGTCGTCGAGGCCAAACCTGTGCAAGAGGGCGTGCGGGACTTGCTGCGCCAGGTGCAACTGCGTGCCGCCGGGCACCTACGGCAACTATGATGCCTGCCCTTGCTACGCCAAGATGACGACTCATGGAGGCCAACGCAAGTGCCCTTGATTAGAACAAAATTAGGATAAAAAAATAAGGTAGCCTTATGAGGACATGTATATCTACAAGGCTTCTCGTGTATGTTTTGTGAATGAAATAAATACAAGTGTTTGCTGATCATTGTGCAAGTTCATGCATCAGAAGTTGGTGTTTGTTACTTCACTGTCATCAGAAGTAATTTATTTGTGTATCTACAAGGCTACTCGTGTATGTTTTGTGAATGAAATAAATACAAGTGTTTGTTGATCAATGTGCAAGTTCATGCATCAGAAGTTTGTGATTGTTGCTTCACTCTCATCAGAAGTGACTTATTTGTTTTTGAAATGAAAAAAATGATGATTACCAATAGTTACCATCCACTTTACATAAGCTTGTTACAATCAACATAAAATAAGTTTTTCATCCAATCTCCCACCATGCTTTCTGCCATGGCTACAATATTTTCCACGTACGACAGTGCGATTCAAGGACAAACCTTTAAGGTATTGAAATGATCAACAGTATCTTTGGATTTGTTGGATGAATTCGTTCGAGAATTTGGATCAAATGATGGGTAAAAAAACATCTCGAATTGGAACTATTAAAACTAGAATTCGCCAGATCAGGTGAATCATGTTTGTATACATTATTGCCACTCAGTAAGGAAAAGAAAGCAAAAAAAAAAAAAAACATTGCCAGAAACTAGGCACAAATAGTTATTCAATAAAATGATCTAATTCAGACGTACATATGCTCTGAACACAGTACCCCTTATTATTGATGATTAAAAATAATGTTTTACATTATAAGGTGAACACAATAAATTGAAATTGACTAAACCAATGATACAACGTTAAAATAAAATTATGAACAAGCTGTGAACAATTTTGTTTTTGGAAGGGTATCAAGTTGTGAATAATGTATATGCCGAATCACCCTCGAGTTCCGGCGAATCAATAAAAGCAGTAGACCAAGGTGTCCTATAGGTGTTGGCTCCTGCATATACGCATTCTTATAAACTTTCACCAAAAAAAAGTCTTACAAATATAATGCACAAAGTTGTGAATATTGCATGTGATATTTTACTCGGTTCTCTCCATATACTTTTGGTTTCAAAAGAACAAAATTTACAAAGCTGCCAAAAGTAATAAAACACTTGCCTGAAAAATTGCATATCTAATCAGCCATGTCCTGTTACATTCTTGATCTCATCTGCATCATGGTTTATTCATTTTCCAAACCAAAAAAAAAGTTTCTCTGAAGACCTTCAATATCTTCAATATTCTTTTTGAGGGATCATTTCAGAGCTTTACCTCAGGAAGCAAGGCGACCAAATAAGATACCGCTGAAGACTAAGGCCCCAAACCATTTGTTGGAAACAAATCTGGTAACAACAGAAATAGATTATTATTATTATTAATTTTTTTTTCAAATACAACGGATGATCAGAATGAATAGCACAGCTCCAAGAATACGTTTATCTCCATGGAGAAAATATTGTACATCAGGTTTAAAGGATATGAAAGCATTACAATAAGGGTGGGCTGGCCATTCATCATATCCTATTTACAATCGGTTCATGCATAAGAGGTTCCCAGTAGAGGTCTAAAGATGGAACCTCAACAGCTAAAAAACACACTACAGAATTTTGATGAATTACAGTTCTTTGTTTGGGTGAAATACTGTTGTAAAATTATGTAAGCTTCATATCAGTATATGAACAATAAAAATGGCAATGACTACTGACAAGAACAAGCAAATTCTTAATAAACCTAAGAATCAACTAACAGGAATAAAATTGCAAAGAGACTACATGGAGCATATTCTTGAAAGATACAAAGGCCTCAGAGGAAATTGCAAATGTTTATTAGAGAATAACTGTTAATAATTATGAGCTAAAATCCACAAGACAAATTGCATATATGGACTAGCAATTTAGCATCTAAGAAATTGCAAGAGAAGTTAGTTGAAGAGTAAGTTATGTATTTAACTTCGTAGAGAGGCTTGAATTAAAGTCACTTTCAATACTTTCGGTACCACAATGGAAATGAATAATAGAATGCTCAATCAAATGCTATGTTCGTCAGCACTAACTTTGTATTCTCTGTAAAAAAATGGTACTTACTTTCTATTGCAGTCTGCACGATTTGACAAGTCAACAGTTGAAATCTGCCATCCTAATTGTCCAGCCGCAGCAATTAAAGATAGATAGTATGGCCATGCTGCCATAGGGAGAAAGGAAAGGTTGTTGTTTGCAGAAACAGATATTAACAAAAAAAAGACAGGTGATCGAATGTGTACCAAGATCTGCATTATGTCCGCTGAGTGCTAGATTGCCTATTGAGGCAATTGCAAATCCAGTAACCCATATTTTAGTCAAATCTCCAAACCTCAATGCTGTGGATTTAACACCAACTTTTAGATCATCCTCTTTGTCCTGTTTTTACATTGCTATTATTAATCAGAAAAGAAAATAATAATTTTCCAGGAGTTCCATTAGAAAAGAGAGTGTTTCTTATGCATAATTCAGGGAAAAACAGCTCAACTTGAATGAAATCTGTGGTAAGTCATGAACACATACCTGATGTGCATATATTGTATCATACACAAGTGTCCAACACACACCAGAGGCATACAATGGGAGGACAATTGTAGGATCCAAGCTTTCTTTAACAGCAGCCCAACCTAATAAAGCTCCCCAGTTAAATGTTAAACCTAGATATGCTTGTGGCTGTTATCACAAAAAAATGAGCATAAGTATCAAGTTTTCTCTCTCTCAGTAGAAAGTAAAAAAACTTTTATAAAAAACATCATAATACAAAACTGCAAATAATTTTTCCCAAGCATACCCAAAAGGTTATTCTCTTCATAAGAGGATAGGAGAAAACCAACAGCAATGATGATGCCCCAAGAACACGGCTACATTGCAATATTGGTATTAGTTACAACATGAAAAAGAAGAAAAAAAGTCCATATAGAATGTCATCATTTATGAGGAAATTTCCCAAAATCTCCGAAAGAAAATCATCCATAGGACTATAGGAAAATCAATCTGCAACTCTAAAAAGAAGAAATAATGACAAAAGTAACGATTAAAGTTATACAGATAGTGATGACCATTTTCATTTAGCTGTATTCCTATATTGAAATATAAGGGAGTGCAACTTCAGCAACTGTGTACAAAGATATGACAAAATTGTTTTTCATTTATTTTAATCCGATATCTAATACAAGAATCATGTAACTCAACATAAAAGAATGTCAAGTAAAAGATATTATGTAATTGCAAGATTAGATTTTGAGGGAAGCAAATTCTTATAGTGCTTCTTTTGAGAAAATCAACGGCTACAATAAGCATATGGTGATTTGGTTCAATGGTCAATGAGATGGAAAACTAAAATAAATCCATTAGGTGCAGACTCAAGAAGCCCGTTAAAATTGCGGGAGGAGGTAGAGAAAACCTTAGACACATTTGTCAAGAATTTATGATAATAGTTACCTATAATTATTGAGTTGCAGGAGAATTCCCAAACCCAAAAGAAGTTGAAATCCAAGAAAGGAAATTCCTTGAAATGGCGTTAAATTACCAGATGCCATGGGCCTGCACTTGGTTCGCTCAACCTGCAAATGAGAGAAATACCTTTCAAGCTTATTTACATGATGGAATAAATGGCAGTACATATTTTATTATCAGGCATACCATTTTTTTAACTTTGTAATGACCATGTTGTAATCGAAGGATAAGGGACATTATGTTCAAATAGTCAACTTAAAGAAACAGAGATAAAATGCAAAATGTGCTCATGGAAATGCAAAAGACAAATGAGGGGCTGAAATTGAGTCCAACTTCAAGATTTGATACTCATTCATTTTCTTTTTTTTTTAACTTTTTCCGCATATCCAGGATATATAAGGGAAAGCCTTAGTGCAATTCAACATCAAATAAAGAACAACGAACCTTCAGTTTTGTAGGAAACATTCTTTAATTCTTGTGATTTACTCAATTTTCTTACTTGACATTGCGTAAAAAAGAGAAAGAAAACACAAAACAATGAATAAACCTTTTTATCAATGTCACGATCGAGGAGGTCATTCACAGTGCAACCAGCTCCACGTAGAAGCACAGCTCCACATCCAAATAACACCAACATTTTCAAGTCAGGAAGTTCTCCTGGGGTTGCTGCCATCGTGATAGACCTAGTAGAGATTCAACGTAATATATAAGAAGTTTGCACTTATATTCCAGCACTGGCAGGGACATCATGTATTAGATTTTCTCTTGATTTATAATTTGAGGCTTGAAAAAGAAGATGTGCAATAATTACAGGACGTGAAACCTAGAAGCATGGCTAATGTCCTACTTTGGCTCATACTATTTTCTTTTCTTCTCGTTTGCGAAGTTGGCTCATTACAGTTACTCCCAAAGCCATGCTCAATTAAGCTTTATGAAATTCTAAAAAAAAGAAGGTATAGTTGAATTGGCAAGTAGAGAAGTAAAGATTTTTGGGGCATATAACATATTTTGGACATGTACCTTTTCTCTCATATGAACCTTTCTGATTACATGTATGAACTAGCAATTGCTTTGTGAAGGCATACATGAGCTGCCAATTAGAAAAGTAACAATTTTTGGGGCAGATATTATGGAGTTTCCATACATGTACAATTGCCTCTCCTATGACCTCTGATTGTATCTATAAACCGGCAATTGTTTTGTGAGTGCATGCTTGAACTGGAAATTAGATACCATATATTTTAATGGAAAAGTTATAGCCATCCAGCTATATTAAGAGAGGCAAGTGTAAACATGTGAAAAACTATCAAATATCTGCCCAGAAAACTGCCATATACCTCATCTCACAATGCTTCTCTCCATTCCTTAACTAAAAAGAAAATTGGTCTACAATATTCCAAGTATAACACATAGATCTACCAAAACTTACCTCATTCCTTTAAGACAGATGGCCCAAAGGACAAAGGACCAATAGTTTTGTTTAAAAAATATTTAAATAAACAGCTATCATTATTAAAACTAGAATTTTATATTTGTAATTCAAGAGTGAAATGTAAACAATTGAATAAAATAAAACCATGAAACGACTGAGGGATACCACATGCAGGGCCAAGCCAACAACCAAGTGCCGATGGGCTTATCCAGCCTTGCGAGGAATACATATGGCTTCAACGATTTCGGCAAGTAGACATCAACCCATGAGGGTGCAACGCCATTCATCGGCGATGAAGCTGCCACCCTATCTGATCCTTCTCCAACTTTTGACCAAAGCTTCTGTTTGTCTTGTTCTTTTTCATGAGAGGAACTTGAAAAAGAGGATAATGAGAGGGCGTGGTGGCATACACCATTGAGAATGATCCTTGGATACCACGATGATCCCATCCATGGGGGTTGACATAGATGGGTCGAAATACCTTGGGCTTCAGGGCAGAGGGGAATAGAATTTCTGATGGGAGAAGTAAAGAGGGAGACGGTGATGAGTGACTTTCGTTGGTGGAACTTGCGAGTAGCACGAAAGAAGCTTAGAGCCATTGGATGTCCACAAAGCCCTTCTCTCAATCGAGTGGGAAAGCAAGCAAGCTGAAGAAAATCTACAAAACAAGGAAAATTGCTTTGAGACAAACACCGCAAAAATTAACTCAAAACAAAGAAAAATGCACTTGGAATTAAGACAGAAATAGAATAAGTCCATAATATAAGAAAATGAATCTGAACTAAAAACCAAAAGTCTGATACGATAAAACTAAATGCACAAGAGCATATTTGTCTTTGAGACGAGAACAAAAACTAAAATCCCTTTCCAGAAGCACAACTAGACAGGCAACAATACTTGAGTTTAGTTTATAAGAATGATGAATTACAGATGATGATTTTTTAAGTTTTCCAGCTAAAAAATGAACCTAACAAAATTTGTCAACATGAAATAAAATCAAGCAGGCACAAAAGTATCAGGGAACAAAATGATCAAAGTGAACAATATACGACAAACTAATTGATGAGAACAGAGAAACTGTTATTCGATTAGAAAACAACCAAGAACAGTAATCTCAACACTGCCTCTCAACATTGTCAAAACGTAAAACGAACTCGACATAGAAGGCCAGACAAAAGCGTAAATGCAGGATCAAGGCATGATTCTATCAGATTTTGCTTTAAAATATGTCAATCTGCACAGGAAAAATAAAATGTTGAAATTTCTTTAAAGATGTGAGCAAGTCTAAAGCAATCAAATTAATAAAATGTCAAAGCAACAATATCCAACCAAGTTCTAATATTCAAACATTCTAAATTCTAACCAACTTATTACAACAATTAACGATATAGTCCTCATCTTGCCCGCGAGCAGGAGAGGCGCGAGCAAAGGGGCAGACGCGAGTAGTGCCCTCCCTCCTGTAGGGTTCGCCCTGCTCGCGAGCAGGGAGGCGTGAGAGAGAGGGAGGTGAGAGAGAGAGAACCGGATAGAGGAGTAGCGGCGGCGGGGACGGCGGCGACGGCGACGGCGACGGCGGGGAGGGCAGCTTAACAGCGGACGTAAAAGGTGAAGAAATTAGGGTTTGGCCGTAATAAGTTTTGTTAAACCCTGACCGGAAAGGACGGTCCGACTCAACCGTGGATCAGCACACTGTCATCTACCTTTCACGAGGAGTGAAACAAAACTGACCGATCAAAGTTTGTCAAATATCCGTCTAACCGTAAGAACGGCTCACTTGTATTCGAACCGGCTGGTTAGCTTACGGAGAAAAGAATAAAAAAAAAAAAAGAAGAAAAGCTTGAAGGCTACATTATGTGCATAATTTTTAATTATGATTAAAAATAGTTATCTCTTTTCACAATCTCTCGAC
This sequence comes from Pontederia paniculata, assembly GCA_001647135.1. Lineage (NCBI taxonomy): Eukaryota > Viridiplantae > Streptophyta > Magnoliopsida > Commelinales > Pontederiaceae > Pontederia > Pontederia paniculata. The sequence goes on along the minus strand of LTAE01006059.1, from coordinate 9,612 downwards.
TATATTATATTCTTGTATTTAATCATGAATTATAAATTTAAAAACCTTTATTCTCGAACTTATTTCAATTTCAAGTGTCGTCCAAAAACTTTTTAATATATCATTTAAAAAATATTTTTATTTTAATCATCATTTCTTTAATATAATAAAATATAAAACTAAAATAACAGCAAAATTGGGTAAAAATTTGTAATAATAAAAATATTATGCTCATGTTATTATCATACTTTAAACAATTTTCTTATAGAGGTTCATGAATGTGTAAATCCGTATAAATATCTAAAATTATTGTATTTTAATTTTTAAACTAAAACAAATGATAACTTTTAAATATTTGCATCTTTGCAAAAGGTTTCATCAAAGAAGTAAATGCTAAAATGATATTATTAACTTATTAGAAAAAATAAGTTAACACGAAGTTTAAAGTGAATTTGTTGAATCGAGTGAAAAAGAAAGTGAATTTATAATCTATTATTAAACTTTGGAAGAGGCTTGCGCTTCGCGCAAATACTTGTTCATTTTAAATAAAGAATTGAAACTATTAATTAATTACTTTTAACTATATATAACTGGCTGATAGTAAGATATTTGAGTGATCAATATTTGAACATTCTGGTTTTCCTCGTCCTATCTATCATAAAAATTTTAAAATTAAAGAAAAATAATTTAAAAATAAAAAAATATTATTTTATAATATTTTTATTATGAAAGATAATATTCTTTATTAGGATAAATATTGTGGAATAGAAAAGGTCAATTATTTAAACATGAAATTTCAATCATTAAAAATAATCGATAATAATATTTTAATAGAGAAAGATAAAGTAAGTGAAGCATCAAAGGAGTAAAGATGTGATTTTTAAATTTCAATAATGAAAATTTCAGATTAAATTAAAAATAAATATAATTCAAAAGCTTAGGATGACCTTGAGAATTATATACATAATAAAAAAATATAATATATAAGGTTAAATAATAAATAATAATAAAATTTTGTTGTCTTAATAAAAAATAAAAAAATGAACTTGAATAGAAAAGCAAAAAAATACTTGAGAAAAAGGGAAATAATTTGTCATAAATAAAATAATATAATGACGACTCTTTGTATAAAAGTAACTTGAAAATTCAATAATTAATGTTAATTGAATATTAATGTCATGTATTTGAAAAGTAAATAAATATGAAGAGATCTTCCTGCTTCATATATATATATATATATATATATATATATATATATATATATATATATATATAGAGAGAGAGAGAGAGAGAGAGAGAGAGAGAGAGAGTTTTTTTATGAAGACAATTTTGTTGTGAAATAGAAACTGTCAATTATTTAAAAATGAAATCTCAATATTAAATACGTTTAATAATAATCAGGATTTATAATGACATTTAAAGAAGAAAAAAATATGAGTGAAGCATCTGTTGTTTCCACGGTGTTCGATCTATTCAATTGCAACTAAACATATGATTTTTAATTTCCATGAAAAATCTAAGAAAAGTTAAAAAAAAATATGACTCAAAAGTTCAGAATCACTCTTGAGCATATAATATAATTTAATATAATATATGTAGTAAAATAATAACGAAATATGTTATCCAGTAAAAGTTAAAATTAAACAATATTAAGAGAAAATATGAAAAACATCGACTTAAATGTTAATAGAAAATAAGCTAAAAAAATGAAACATATCATATTTTGTAAATTTATAATTATGATTAAATATGTAAAATATAATTTAAATGTGAGAGAAAATAAGCTAAAAGAAGAAGAGAAGAAATATTTGGATAAAATGCAATAAAATAAAGTTTCATTTTTTAACGTCTTGTTCCATCAAACTTATGAAAAGGAAAACTTTAATTAAAATAAAAGTTCAATTTTATTTTATAAGTTAAAATTTTTATTTATTCCTTTTCATTTTCTTCAACTACTCTTCCTGGTTTAACCACCCGAGAAAAATCATAATTTATGGACGGTCTCGTCTTTTTGTCTTTCCAACGGCCTGCAATCCAATTCATGCGAGGAAAAAAGAAAAGGGAAAGGAAGCTGGAACCGAAAGAAATAAAATGTTATTAGAAAAATAAATATAAAACAGTGAAAAAAGGAAAATAAAGGAAATTATATATTGTGTCATTGATAGTTCGCATATGAATAACTACAAATATTAGTAATCTAAAAGTATCATAGATATTGATTTTTACTGGTGGTGAATAAATTTATCAAATATACGTTAAGCATCTTAATATAATAATTCTATATTATTTTATTATTGTTACCATGCATTATTCTTTCTCATATTTTGAAGGTTGAAATATTATTTATGTGCATCAATAAACAAAAACTTCAGTGGCCTCCCAACTTTATCCGCTTTTATTATTTTCGGTAACAAAAACTAGGCTATTATTATGTCACATGTTATCATTTATAAGTGTAGAAAAAAGAAAAAAAATCGGAGCAGGAAGCCTAAGGCCCATCAACCCTTATAACAAAAGGCCCATCAGCCCACGTAACGTCTTGGCTGGTCGAGCTTATTTGCCTCCTTTCTCTTCCCTCTAAATTTAGGCACGTGGAATCTGCACTCATTCTTCTTCACGTACAACCGCTCGTCATCCCCTCGGACCTCCCAATCGCACCCACACGATCTCCATCCAACGACTAGGAATCCTCCATTTTCTTTTGTTCATTTTTTTTTTGGTTTCTGGTATTCGCACTCGCTTACGTCCCCATGAACACGTTCGCCGTTCAAAAAAAGAAGAGAAGAAAAGAAAAAAAAAAAGTAGACACTCCCGAGAGAAGTTTTTTTCAAGACGGCGAGCTTCCCAATCTCCATATCTCTGTCGCCATCTTATCACACCAATCATTTAATTCACAGTAGTAACACTTGTCACGAATTGTATAAATGCCTCTCGCTCGCCACGACCCGCACACGGCGGAGGGAGCGATGACCGGAGGACCCTTGGCCGCCATGGAGACGGAGAAGGCCGCGGTCACGAGGAGGAGGACCATCTCGGAGGACCACGGCGGCGGCGGAGGCGGCGGAGAGGAGGAGGAGGCGGCGGCGCTGTCTATTGAGATGGAGTTCGACGGGAAGCGGGTGCCGCCGTGGCGGGAGCAGCTGACGGCGCGGGCGTTCGCGGTGAGCGCCGTGCTGGCGGTGATGTTTAGCGTCATCGTGATGAAGCTCAACCTGACGACGGGGATCATCCCTTCCCTGAACGTGTCCGCGGGGCTCCTCGGCTTCTTCTTCGTCAAGACGTGGACGAAGGCCCTCGAGAAGGCCGGGCTCCTCCGGCAGCCCTTCACCCGCCAGGAGAACACAGTCATCCAGACCTGCGTCGTCGCCGCCTCCGGCATTGCCTTCAGCGGTAACCAAATTCGAACTTTTTGTTTGACACCAAAAGAGAATTCTTCACTGTATAGTTAAATTTCCATGTACATGACGCATTTTATGACTGTTAATTAAAATTTTGCTTTAAAATCTCTGAACAAGCAGCATAAATCAAGTTGAAGAGGGGGATAAGAGGGATATGTACAATACATCAGTGGTTTGTTTGGAAAATTTCTGAAGTTGATATTGGGGATAAATTTAACAAATATAAATACTTTTTTTGCAATATCAAGTTGTTTTGTTAACATTTCTTTTCTATGCTTGCAGGGGGCTTTGGTAGTTATCTTTTCGCCATGAGCGATGTAATTGCAAAGCAGTCGACCGAAGCCAACGATGCGCAGAATATAAAGGAACCCCAACTCGGATGGATGATTGGATTCTTGTTCGTAGTTAGTTTCCTTGGTTTGTTCTCCCTTGTGCCATTGAGAAAGGTATGAAATGATAGTTATATTACCAGATTCAAAAATTATTCGTAGAATTGATCATTAGTGTTTTCACATTTGTATCAGATAATGATTATTGACTACAAGCTTATTTATCCGAGTGGCACGGCTACGGCGCACTTGATCAATAGCTTCCACACCCCTCAAGGTGCCAAATTGGCATTGTATGACTTCACCTAATCTCACATATATTAAGGTCTAATTTATATTCTTTACATTTTTGGCAAGGTTTGTCAATTGCTGAGATTTTGAGCTTTATGTTTTTCAGAAAGCAAGTGAAGACTTTAGGAAGGTGCTTTATGGGTAGTTTCGTATGGGGATTTTTCCAGTGGTTCTACACTGGTGGGGATGATTGTGGATTCTCAAATTTCCCCACTTTAGGCCTTCAAGCTAGAGATAACAGGTATTCATACCATCAAATGAAATCATAGTTTACTAATTTTTTTTGAAATGCAACAAAGAAGGGACAATGTTGCTTCATTTTGTTTTCTTAAGATAAGTCATGCTTGTGCCTGCTCATAAACTTCATTCAGGTCTGCATTCTCTGACATAATACACATGAACTTCTTGTAGATTCTACTTTGATTTTTCAGCAACTTATGTAGGGGTTGGAATGATTTGCCCCTATATTGTTAATCTATCTATTCTCTTCGGAGCCATACTTTCATGGGGAATCATGTGGCCGCTTATAGCTACTAAGAAAGGACATTGGTACCCAGCTGATATCTCTTCAACCAATCTTCATGGATTACAAGGCTATCGGGTATTTAGCGAACAACTATTATCCCCATATGTATTTTTGAACAACTTAGTTTCTTAGCTAGTGCAATTGCATCCATATTGGATTTATTTTGTTAAAGCTTACAACTTTGTTTCTCGAGTTACTATCGAGTGTTTATATGATAAAAATTATGTGTTGCTTTTCTATGCTACAGGTCTTCGTTGCTATTGCGTTGATCCTTGGTGATGGCCTGTACAACTTCTTGAAGGTCATGGGGAAAACTATCGCAGCCTTTGCTAAACAAATCAAGAACAAAGGGTCTTCTAACACACAAACCGTATATGATGAAAATTTACCTATTCAAGCTGCAGCAACTACATCTTATGATGATGAACGTCGCACTGAAATATTCTTAAAGGACCAAATACCCAAATCAATTGCTTATGGAGGATATATCCTTGTTGCTATCATCTCCATTATAAGTCTACCCCATATTTTCCAACAGCTAAAGTGGTATTATATCTTGGTGGTTTACATCTTTGCACCTATCTTGGCTTTCTGCAATGCTTATGGAGCCGGCCTCACAGACTGGTCTCTTGCCTCAACTTACGGAAAACTTGCGATATTTGCTATTGGAGCATGGGCCGGGGCAGACCATGGTGGCGTTCTCGTAGGTCTTGCTGCTTGTGGTGTTATGATGAGCATTGTGTCAACTGCTTCCGACCTTATGCAAGACTTTAAGACCGGGTATATGACTTTAGCATCTCCAAGATCCATGTTCATTAGCCAAGTGATTGGTACTGCCATGGGGTGTATAATAGCTCCATGTGTATTTTGGTTATTCTTCAAGGCATTCAAAGGTGTTGGTATTCCTGGATCTGAATATCCATCACCTAATTCCCTTGTTTATCGGAACATTGCTATACTCGGAGTTGACGGATTTTCATCATTGCCGAAGAATTGTCTTGCTCTCTGCTGTGCATTCTTTTTTGCTGCCATTATCATTAACTTAATAAGAGATTTTGCTGGAAAGGCAGCTAAGTTTATTCCAATTCCAATGGCCATGGCCATACCATTCTACTTGGGATCTTACTTTGCACTTGACATGTGTGTGGGCAGCCTGATACTCTTTATATGGGAAAAGGTGAACAAAGCTGAGGCAAGTGCATTTGGACCAGCCGTTGCTTCTGGCTTGATCTGCGGGGATGGTATTTGGACCCTACCTCAATCGATTTTGGCACTTGCCGGAGTAAAGCCGCCCATTTGTATGAAGTTTTTATCAAGGAGTACGAATGCGAAGGTGGATGAATTCATTTCCTCGTTATAAATAAATGAGTGGTAACTCAAGGAGAGATGAACTAGCAATTCGCCTTCTACCATAGAAATCATCAAACTTGTAACATGTAATTTGGCATAGTGCAATAAAACTAGTAGGCTTTTTTTTTTTGCTTTTCCGCATCTGTTCCTGTTGCATATCTTCATCACTTTAGCAGCGGTACTGACTTGTTACTTGATGTCAGGCCTACAGCCCCCATGAGGTTAGCACCTTGTACATTACAAATTTTAAGCAACAAGACTTTTCAGAAGCTAAAAGAAAACTTCAGAAAAGAAACAGAGACAAGTCAATGTGGCATGGATGTTAAATGAGGCAAGAAAGGAAAGATGGACTAAAAGGAGTGCCTTTGCCAATCAGATCTTTAACCAAATATAGAACCTAAAAGGGCTCCACACATGTCATATCTTTTCTTTTTCTTTTCATCACTTAATGAGTCATCCAATCTTTATGTCAGCCTGTGAACCACAAAGTTTCATACTCACATGATTGTCTCTCCCTTTTCCCCACACATTCCAACTTTTTCTCACCTTTCATTTCTTCTGCCTGCTCTGAGATCCAAAGGAGTTTAAACATTGAAGGAATAATCTCACAGTTTCCTACAGTCGAGTCGGTATATTGCAAAATCCCAATTTCTTAGATGGCCGTCTCAGAACAAATCACTAAAATAAAACAATGGTACATCACTGGAACTTGAACATTAAGAATTAGGATAAGATAAAATCAAACTTTTGAAAAAGGGTAAGACAATAGGAAGCTGGGAGAATATAAGGTATCTATATAACCTTCCACAAAATGCGATTTATTTATCATGATAACAAAATTTCACTTTGTTCTTTATTATAGTCTGACAATTTTTTTTTACCGGTGTTAAAAGGGGGAGGATATCTAGAAGAATAAAATAGCGAATGAGAACTGATGGAGGATAAATTTGAAAATGAAGAGTATTCCACAAAATATAACGACAAAGCATCTTCTTATAATGAAGGTCCAAGTCCAAATCTTAAAAAGAGATGTAGAAGGTAGAGAAGAGATAGGGAGAGGGAAATTATATGATCAAATATACCCCTCAGAAAACCATTTAAAAAATTTAATGGCAAAAAGGAAAACGAGAACAGATCTACCTCTTGATAGCTATTCTACTCGGATTTTTGCTGAACAGCGCAAGAGCAATCAATCATACATTAAGGCCTAAATAGATACATGTTTTTTTACAGATGTAGATAAGAGATGAAACCAACTCCTGTAGAAGATCAATGGAAGGAAGAGGTGTAATCCATGGCAAGACTTACTCTCTTCTCTTTAAGTTTTGCTAGAGAAAAAGAATATAAGAGGGCAACATATCCATCCTGCTACTTACGTAACATCTACACAGAAAAGCTCAACTTGCATGGATTTGTAGAGCTCAAAGCAAACCCGAGGAGATATCATGGAACTGTCATCATTTCAAACTAGATACATGGCAAATATATTAAGGGCAAACAAAACCTCATATATATATTTCCCATATTCACAGCACCCATATATACCACAACACACCTTAAACAATAGACTTAAATCTGACTGCAAATTAAGCCACTGCATGAACCAGATGATATCCAACCAAGAAGTGTTCATGTTCTCCATGGGCATTCTTGAACTGTCAACGTATATAGAAAATTTGGATTCATCATAACCAATAAACTTGAAGTTCACAGTTCAAGAAAGCCTGTGGAGAACATCACCCACCATCTTGTTCATCAATCCTTCTCTCACTTGGGACGTGTCGGACGATTTAAGTGGACCTCGTCAAACTGTGATGCTTCGATCCATCACGGTTCAAACGCAGCCTATTAAGAACAGTCACGACATCTTCTCATGATCACCTCTCCTTCCACAACATCCAAACAAGAAACATGAGAGAGAGAGAGAGAGAGAGAGGATTGACGAGTGCTTAATGTACCCCACTTTCCTGCATTATATAGAGAACATTAGAAGGCCGGTAGCGGGCTGTGTGTAACGTCCTGGCGCACTTGTAACAGTATTAAATCTATCCGCAATATACCGAAAAAAAAGTATTTAATCTTCCGCAATCTACCGAAAAAGAAATATTAAATCAATCCGCACGGGTGCGCAGCCAACGAAAAGCCGACATGTGTCGTTGAAATTGTGCGTGACATCATGAAGAAGTCCAATGAGGACCGTCGATCTTGAAAATTGACGGGTTAAAATGGGCCAGGTTGGCTGCCTAATCGGATGCGCTAATTCACAGCCAAATCATTTATGAAAAATCAAAAATATTTATGCTTTCTTCTTTGAGTTCTTTCCATGTTTGTTTTTTTTTAATTTTCTCTTAACTGTCTTGCCTATTCAATTTTTAAATATTATATTCCTCTTCAGTTGTAATTATATTTCCATCTGAACTCGGAATCATATATATCTGGATTTTCAGGATGAATAATTAAAACACGAAGACATAGATATCAGCCATAATAAAGTCTCCTAATTTTATCACTTTCTTGGATATTTTTAAATTATGAGTGTTAGAAGAATGATTATAAGAATGTGTTATAGGAGGATTTAACATTTCTCGTGCAATAATATCACCTTCTCTCCTATTATTAGTTTAATAGTTTTTTAACCAAACGAATTAAAGGAACTATTTATTCTAAGTAAACACGCTTTATATTTTTCATTAATTTTGACGTTCAAAAGTTCACACCGTATCTTTATTAAGAGACGAATAAATATGTCATGAACTATTTTATTAACAACGTGTGAAACATATTTTTAATCATCTGATTTTAAATTTATAATTACGATATGTTATAATATATTCATTTAAAAAATCATATCATTCAAGTTCATATGTCAATAATGTTAGTAGTTGATCACAACCAATCACCATTTTTCTAAGATTTGATAGTTAAAAAATATGCTTGATATAATGTTAATAAAATGATGTTTGACACATTTATTAATATCTTTTATTAATATAATTTAAAATGAAAAAAATTCGTTAATCAGATTTTCTTGTCAATTTCTTTTCTTTATGTGTATTTCACATTTTTTTAGATGAACCTTACCCATAAGGATGGACTGAGCGATGTCCATGACTACTAGCACCTTACGTAAGTCATCTAATTACTTTTCTAACTTTTTTTAACAGAAGTGTACATAAGTTTTTTCTTTAAAAAATTATTAATATCTAATAAATTAAAGGGAGAACCATTGCTTATCAACAAATTAATATATAATTATTATTGGAAGAAAATTAGTGCAGTAACGAAAAAAACAAAATTATTGCTAATTTATATGTTAAGAATGTACATATAAAAATGTTACTAAGCTTTTTAAAATTATTGATAGTACATCTAATTTAACATAGTAGTAGATATAGATATCCCGAGTTAAAATTTTGGCGAAGTTCATATTAAAATTTATTAATTCTTAATTGTTCACATCTTGAGCTTTGAATTAAAAAAATTGTTAGCGGTTCACAAGTGAGAAAAAAATGTTAAGAATATAAATGTAAAAATATTAATTTTCCATCAGCTTAAACTTTTAGAACTTTTAACAATATATAATATAATTTAACCAAATCAATTTAAAAGTAGACTATCCTCTCCATACATGATCTCTTGTTTTGGCAACCACCAAAATTACTAATTTAAAACTATCTGTACCTATTATTATCTATTAGAAAGAAGAAGAATTTTTTAACCTCCTAAACTTCAGAGATTA